>JAVIXY010000225.1:0-58428 GCA_033030565.1 Fusarium nematophilum
CAATAATATATATATCTTATATTTACCTCCTCATTGCTCTTATCTTCTTTAACCGCTTGATTTAATGGTTTTTTTAGTATTAAAGAGGGCATATCGCAAGGAGGTTTAAAGGCTCGTTAGAATCACAGATAATTCACCCCTTGGGAAGGCCCTCTTCCTAAAATGCTATCTTAAAGCACGGAAGGAGGCTATAAAGCCTGAGACTATTCAGGCGGGTTAGAAAGCGACCGGAATGTAGCTAGTTATTATGTTAAAGCTACTAAATAACCCATGGTTCCTTGAGCGGCAATGATAGCGAGAAAGCAGGGCGTTTAATATGCCTTCTGCTAAGAGGAGGTATCTAGAGGCTATCGAGAACGCGATTTTGATGCCTTTTCGCGGCCTCGATGTCCATACGGCGATTGAATTGGTAGGGAATGAATAGGAAATTAGATCTATAGTAAGACTGCTTTTCCGGAAGGTCGGCAAGGCCTTAGATAAGTATATGGCTAAGATTGCAGAGTAGGAGCAGGAAATATAGCTTCTGAAGGCCTAAATTAACTATATTCGGCTAAAGAAGAGGAAGAAGGTAAAGCTAAGTAATAACGAGAGGTTTATTAATATTAAGAACCTCAGGAATATACGCGAGTAGGTTAGGAAGCTAGGGAAATAATTTACCGATAAAATTAATACCCAGAAGGTACGGTTTGAAGATCTATGTGACGAATTTCAGTTAATCCTAGATTATGAGAGTGAAATTAAGGTTATTTCGTGATCGCGAAAATCGCGGCCTTCTTGGTGTTGAGGTGTGCCGAGATGTGGGGGGTGCCGAGATGTGGGTGCCCGACGTTAATCTAACACCAAAGACCTAACTCCTAACGGTAGGTCAGATAGCATGATTATTTGCAAACTTCGAGGCAGCATCTTTAAAATCTTCCAGAAACCTCCAGCGACTAGTTTCCTTCCAACCTTTCTCCTTCCACTGATTCACATTCTTGGGGAAGAAGTCGATCATCTCCAGAAGGCTCCTCCTGTAAGTGCGGCGGGTTAGAAAATGGCGATGGCGAAAGGTCCCTGGGAAACGGCAGATACTTGCTTGGTCTTGAAGAACCGCAATGGTGGCAGCCATCGCCTCCCACAAAGATGAATGTCGAAGGAGTAGTCCGCGCGAGGGCGCACATGTGCCCGACTGCATGCTGGAGGCCTGGTAAGTTATTGGCATCAGCTTCTAATATGGTTGAAACCCACCCCAGGGGAGTTAACGGTAATAACAGAAGAGGCTTCCCGGAATGAGCACTAACCAGACTAAACGCTTGCTTGCACGGGCCATGAAATCCCAAGTGACGACTTCTGAAAGTTTAAATATTCAGGCATGAGGAGGAATGGGATGTAGGATCTATTTGCTTCTTGCTCCTTCACAGGCAAGGTGCTTTCGCGATAAAGAAGACGGATTTTTCACGCCATTGATATCATAGACCACGATCAACACAGCTACATACAGGGCCTAGTCCGTTTTTCATTCCCCACTTAACCCATCATCGTATCGGATACGACAAAGGCACTTCGGGGTATGCGTCAGGGCATACGCCTAGAAATTACAAAGTCTTCGAGGCATATCGCCAGTGTCAAGCTGGTGTGATGCAAATCCTTGCCTGCCTAAGCGTCTGTATCCCCTAAGCTATACTAAGGCAGCCTAAAGGTATTAAAAAGTAAGTAAATTCTCTTATTTAATTATCTAATATAAAATTAATTACTTAGTTATATTTAGATAGTATTATATAATTAGTTATATAAATATAATCTTACTATTAACTTAGATTAAGTCTCTATTTATTAATACCTTTAGGCTGCCTTAGCATAGTTTAGAGGATCTTTATACTGAAGGTAAGCCTGTCGGTTGCCTTTGACCCGAGCGGAGGACTGCGTCCGCGGCCTATTCTATAGAGCAAGCTATGAGAGACCGCCCTTAGCTTTCTAATATTCTGCTTCCAGGCCACTTAGGCACCGGGTAGCAAGACTTGAATCACAGTGGAGCTATTTAATATCTGGTGCTTGATATGAGCTTGATGCCGGAATCTACCATGCAGTACGGCGGCACGCAGCACGGTTAGACAGAGCCCCTCATAAAACCCAACTGACTCGGGGAGCGCATGGGGGGTTGTTAATCGTACTGAATACGACAATTCGCCACCCAACTCCTCCTCAACTTCTTCTCCGCGTCGGTGGATCCCACTTCCATACCCCAGATGGAGACCCCAGGCGAATATCATGGTGCTTGCTTTTGTCTGCCTGACACCACTTTCCTTCACGCTACTCCAAGTTATCCTTACTAACTTGCCTCGGCAAAGGCTCGACCGGCCCGTGGCAATTCGGCGAGAGAAGGCTGGCGACTCGGTCGAAGGACCACCGAGCGGCGTACATTCAGCCTCTTTTCCTTGGGATTTGGGCTGCTCCCACCCACAGTGCAGGGAGCAGAGCGGCGGGACCGATCACCCACGCATTTACAGGTTTAGTGTAGTCTTTGACAATTGGGACGACCTTTTCTCCCAACCATTGGTCCATCCAAGCCATGCCTGTCGACTGGTTCAGGCTAATATACCCCTGCTTGGGTTTTCCACTCGGCTTTCGCTTTGATATGTGGCGGGGAGCCAACAGTGAACCCTGGCTCCGTGAGCAACAAGATATAAAGTTACCTCTGCTCCTGGTTATTTCAACATCTCCCGTGAATGGCCTCCCGTTCAGCAATGTCACGTTCTGTTTATTGACTCTTCTCACGTCGTCTTTAGTAACCCCTCTTCATCATGTCGTCGATGGCAAAAGATGAAAATCATCTGACACGGCCGCTCGAGGTTGCTGCCCAGCATCATGAAGCCGCCGATGAAGCTGTTCATGCGCCCAAGGATCTTTCGTCAGAGGCTGCCGCCAGAGGCCAGGGCATTTCAGGATACGAGACCTTGTCGCCCTGGGATACCATCATGCGCTTCAAGATGAACTCGATCATCTGCTTCGCCGTCACCCTTAGTGCCGCTACAGATGGTTACCAGGTTGGGTGCGTATTTATTCCGTAGTTCGCACGCACACTAACGGTGGAGATTTAGAATAATGGGTAATATTATCGCAAACGCAGGCTTCGTTGAGCAGTTCGGGACTCAGCATACCGACAGCGGTGTTGTTCTCGCATCCCCCATCATGAGTGCCTGGAACGCTATCGGAGCTATCGGTCAGATTACCGGCATGACAACCTTGCCGTTCCTCTCCGACAGACTCGGTAGGAAGGCGGCCATGTATTGGTACTGGTTTCTCCTCGCCATTAGCGTTTCGCTCGAATGTGTTGCCAAAGAGTGGAGGCTCTGGTTGGTCGCGAAGCTCTTTGGTGGCATCGGCGTTGGTTGTCTACAATCAACGATTCCGACCTATGTCTCCGAGGTGGCCCCCACTCGGGTGCGAGGTGTCTTCCTCATGTTCTACAGTTTCTGGTTCACCGTCGGCCAGTTCTTTGCCCCGGTTGCGCTCCAGGTGATGCACTCCCAGAGCCCTAACGATTATCTCACGCCCATTTACACGCAATGGTCTCAGATTGGTTTGATGCTGATCATATATCTCCTAATCCCTGAGTCTCCTGCTTGGTGCGTTTCACGGGGTAAAATTGAACGCGCGAAGAAATCACTTCGGGAGCTCTATCGTGGCGTTGAGAACTTCGATGTGGATCACCAGGTCAATCTCATCTCGATTAACCTGGAGCACGAACGAGTTGTTGCTGCAGAGCAAAACCGAGAGAAGTGGCATTCCATTTTCAAAGGCAGCGACGGCCTCCGAACAATTATTTCTCTTTGGACCCTCATGGCGCAGCAGTTCATCGGCTTAGGGATCTTCTTCGCCTACGCCACCTACTTCTTCCAACAGGCGGGTATCCAGGATCCGTTCAAGGTCACTTGTATCACTTCTGGCATCAACATCTTTTTCAGTATTGTGGTTATCTGGGCGGCCGATGTTGTTGGCCGTCGATTGCTGGCCTGCAGCGGGACAACTATTTGCTGGGTGTGCTGCGTGGTTGTCGGCATTCTGGGAGTCGCACCACAGGTCAAGGCTACAAATTATATCTTCATCCTGTTTGCTTGTATCTGGAGTAAGTGTCTTATCCTAGGAAATCCGAATGATCTTGATGCAATGGCAGACTGATAACCAATATGCAGATGTTGGCCTGGTGGCTAATGGAGCTACTGGCTGGGGCTTCATTGGCGAGGTCTCTTCACAGAGGCTTCGACCTTATACTGCCGGGTTCGCTGCTGCCTCGACGTGCGTCATTGGTGTCGGCCTAGGCGTCCTGATTCCGTATATGACGAATGCGCACCAGTGGAACTGGGGCCTCAAGACGAGCTGGTTCTTCGCCGGCTGTGGTGCACCATTCACCCTCGCCATGTGGTTCCTGATCCCCGAAACATCTGGGTACGTCAAAACCATTGCTCCTCGTTGAAGAAATACAATTCATCTTACATGTTAGACGCACTGCTGCCGAGCTTGATGAGCTCTTCGAACGAAGAATTAAACCCTGGCGCTTCCACAAGACTACTACAGCTACTCAGCGCATCGTTGAGGTGAACAAGGCCGAACAATCTCATTAGGAGTAAAACAACTCCTGAATTGTCGAAGGGAGCACTGTAACTCCATCTCTTGCATTCTATACGCAGAGGATGTCACCCAGGTCAACTCAATAGCCGAGGAGTGTTTCGAGGCGACGCCTTGCCATTCACGAGCAACAGCTTTACCGGCTAGGTTGATATCCGCAGGAAGAGAGGACACTACGGGCTGAAAGAATTTCATTGGCATTTTGGAGGGTGGTTAAGTTCCGGAATATAAAATAATAGTAGAGTGAAGCCTTTTGTCTAACATGACAGGCGGCAACATGTGGTTCAACTATCAAGTACTCTGCTTCAATCATGTGACGTTCTCGATGATGTTGGGCGAAGACTTCAATTATTCACTTCCAAATATCCCTCAAGACTCGCCTCCAGGTGCAGTTTATACTATCGAGGTGTCGGTCCCATGCTCTGCGCAACTGAAACGGGAACTTCGCTCAAGGGGTAGTATTTTCTGAACATTTCGTTTAGAGCCTAAAGTTGGTTGATCTCTGCGAAGAATATTCCTTAATTAATATACAGAGTCCATCAGAGTTAAGGGCTAAGGCAGAGGATATATCTTAAGACTGGCGTCCGGTGTTATGATGCAAAGATAAATAAGATGTCTATTTCATAGCTATTGTTCAGCTTCCATTCGAGGACTTACTATGACATGTAATGTCACAGTATTTAATTGCTAGCAACCCCCCTAAGGCTTGTGTTGCAAAGCAAAATACACCAAAGCGATAGCCAACAAATCCAGTCGGCGAGTTAGACAATGTAAACAACGGACCCAGCTGCGTGAAAGTGGCGCCGTCGTAGCTGTATTCAAACCTTCCTTGCCTAGGCTCCTTCTCAAATCCATCAATACATGCAGCCGTAACGTTCACGTTCATCCTCAGCCATAACGGTTCGCGCTGGCCGGGTTCTAATCGCACTTCGGCCTTGACGGACCCATTGCAGACCACTTTCCAGTCGTTCGAAACTGGCCGGCCATTGACCCAGCCAATAGCTTCTCCAGCAGGTGCAAGGGTGATGCCGTCAACATAGACCAGCGTCACCGCGTCAGCATGCCTGTGAATGCCAATGTATGCGCTTTCATCGCGGAATAGAGAAACGCCGGCCCTGTCGCCACCTCTGAGTTTGAACCAGTCGATGCAGAAAGTAGCCGTGCAGCTTGGTCCGATGGTCCGATGAGTCAGTGTGTTTGCTGCCAAGTAGAGGTTGTCCGTCACTGTGGCGCTCTCAAGCAGCAGCTGGCCGTCTTGGATGCTCCACTTGGAATTGTCAGGACTGTGATTCCATTCCCAGCAGTGATCAAGAGTACCGCAACTGAACGAATGCCTCCTCGCGCATGTCTTCGGCGTCTCGGGGTGGTTATGGTTGATCACGCGGGGGTATTCCACCCTCCATTGCCCGCGGACATCGTCATAGTCGGCGACAATCTTCGGCCACCCTTCATCGTCGAACTCGATAGGTGCCAGCACGGGGATTCGGCCCGCGGGAAAGGCATCAGTAAAGGCCATGTAGTACCACTTGCCGTCTTTGGTGTCAACGAGGGCCCCTTGGTGCGGTGCTCCGGCCCCTGCAACTGGGGAACGCATATTGTTGTGTACCATCCGGCACTGGTAGGGACCAAATGGTCCCATGTCGGATTTGAGCACATATTGTCCGTCCCACGGCTTCGTGAGCCATATATAGTACGTGCCGCCAATGTTGTACATTCGAGCACCCTCGAAATACTCGTCCGAATCGTACACGGGCTGACATGGTTCGGTCAGTATTTCGCCAAGGCGCACGGGGGTCAGCCCTACCTCGGCTTTTACTTCCCTGAGCCCATCAGTAGAAAGTTGCGCCACACGGATTGTCTTTGTTCCATAGGCCATGTAAAAAGTATCGTCGTCATCGATCAATAGCCCAGCATCGTAGTAAAAAGAGTCAATGGGAGGATACGCAGCCCACGGTTCGCCGGGGCTCCTTGCCGTATACAGAAACGTCCGGTCTGTTCCTTGGATAGCGCCATACCAGTAAAACATGTCGTTGGTCTTGCGATATTTCAGAGTCGAAGCCCAGATTCCTTTCACATAACCGACGGGATGACGGCCATCGATGCAGAATTGTGGCCCAAATGCCGCAAGATCAGGCACTGAGTGCCCAATGTATTCCCAGTCGACCAGGTTGTACGACCGAAGGATTGGTGCGCCAGGGGAGAAGTGGAAAGACGAGGCGCTCATGTAGTAAGTATCGTCAACACGGATAACCTCCATGTCCGGCAAGTCTTCCCAGAGTACGGGATTACCATAACTGAGCGGGTTCTGACGGCTCATGTCTGGGGCAGTGGACAGACTAGAAAGCGCGTAAATAAGCAGCCGTGACGGGGCAGAAAGCCAAAGGACACGTCCGGTGTGAAGTCTCGAGGTTTTGAAACGAGAACACCGCAGCAATTCATCAACAGCCGATAGTTGATGTTATATTGAAAAGCGAAGGAAACCCTCAATTGTCTAATCATCCACCTTGCAAACCCTCCCTTCCGGAATCGGCCGTTGGGGGCCGTGCTCCGCTGAAGTAACTCATGGACCTAGTAGTAGAACCCGAAGACCCTTGCCAATTGAGACTAATAGCCTCCAGCCAACTAGGCCGTGGACTGATGCGAGTGCTGAATTATCGTGTTGAATACGACGTTCTCGGGGAAGCCAACCCCGGTGCGGCCCACGTCGTGGCGAATTGCGCACACTTATTCCCCCGAAATGCCCGGTCCAACCCGTATGGCTTTCGGCTGCTTGATGTTTCCGGCCAGGAAAAACTGCAACAATGGGATGGGAGTACATGCCGTGGAGCGCTCTAGTTCTCGCCCGCTCTCGCCTCGGTGAAACACGGTCGGTAGCTCCGATTCATGAGCAGTACTCAGTGATTGAATCGGTCGCTAAAGAACAACGTTCAAGCACACGGCCTAAGCGATCCAGGGGTCGGACGGCGCCGACAACCGTCATCCCACAGCTTGAAGCGTGACTTGTCTCCCGATGCGGTAGAGCCCTCTCCAGCGCCGAGTATTGTCTGTAAACAATTGTTCCTGGCACCATTTTATGAGATCACTCGTCTACCAGGCCACTGGAACCTGAGGGTCGCCTTCTTAGCCTAAAGGCAAGGGGCAGGCCTTGCCTCTTGAGTCGACATCGAATGTCTCGGTGTATCATGGTCCGAGTCACTTGCACCCAACGTAACGGACGGCTCACGCTCCGTGCCAAGGGCTACACCATCAAACAGATCTTTACTTATGGCGCCGGTCTCTTCAACGGATTCGTAAATCCCATTTCCATGGAAGCCCTCACCTGGAGGTACTGCATTGTTTGGGTTGTCATGCTTGGTGTCTGGTTCGTCCTGGTTTGGTTCTTGTTTCCCGAAGCCGCCGGCAGAACGCTGGAAGAAGTCAGCCGGATCTTTGATGGCACAGACATTCATACTGCTGCTTCTGCCCATATTCGACACAAGACTGAGCGAGCTGAGGCAAAGGAGACGGTGTGAGGATTTATCAAGAGGGCTGTTAGAGTCCGGGTTGGACGATCTTGTCCGATCTTTGGTGAAATTTAAAGTAGACGGGGTGAACAAGCCTTGATGTGGCTCTATAGGCCCCTGCAGGTCGAATTATTGATGTGTGCTTGACTTGAAGAGAGATAGGCTATCTTTATTGATAATCTTCACCTGATTTGAAAGGTGTACCATCCTTTCAGGCTCCCAGCATCGCCGGAAAACCCGCCTACTTCTAAGCCAACAGTCCTGGACACCAGCATCCAGGAACGGCGATGCCACTTCTGTAACGGTCTCGTAGAAGCCTTGACACGAACAATTCTTTCCTCTCCCCTCTCAAGGTCTACCGCCTGGAAGCCGAGCAGGCTTCTCTTTGGCCAGCCGTCTATCTTGACGGTGCCATAGACTTGAGCGATGTAGCGACCCCCACGCGTCCCAACATTGCAAACACGTACAGTTACCGTCAGCTCGTCATGGTCTTCCCTGGTGCCATCTACCTGCATAGCTGACAGTGAGAAATCTGTGTACGAGAGGCCAAACCCCAAGGGATACGCAGCGGGGACTTGCAAAAGGTCAAGCCTCCGCTGGCCGAACCACCGGTCATAAACCAGCTCCGTTGCCTGTTTATCGAAGTATGGAAGATGATTCTCGGATGTCGGAATGGAGAAGGGCAGTTTCCCTGCAAAGTTCTCTTGCCCTCTCAGGAGGTCGGCCAGAGCATGGCCTCCCTCGCACCCCGCGTACCAGCTGTAGACAATGGCTGGTGACAGCTGCTTCCACTCCTCGACGATGACAGCGCCACCAGCAACAATAGAGACGACGGTGCGAGGGTTGGCTAGGACCGCAGCCTTGATTACCTCAACGTCCCCAGGCCGCAGACGCAGGTTCGAGCGATCTCCTCCGGTGCCCCATCCGTAATTGTCCTTCCCGGCCTCTGCTTTGGCGGGTTTCGGAGCCACCAACCTGGCAATGACGGACTCTGCTTCCTTCGATCTGTCACTCGGTGGAATAACGGGCGTCAGTGATGGGGTCCCATTGAACGCCGGCGCCGTGCACTCCCCCTCATCTAAAAAGGTATAACCCACGACGACGATGACGGCCTCGGCACCTGATGCAGCAGCTTTGATCTTGTCGACATTGTTTGATGCTTCGAGTTTGACCGTAGCCGTGGGAAAAGCTGCCTTGACGCCTTGATATGCCGATGTCGTCTCGGGGCAACGCACAGCTGAGGATCCTTTGTCTCCGGTGATGGCCGAGTCTGCCAGGCACCCCACGACGGCTATGCTGGACAGATCTGAGAGAGGAAGGATTGGTTTACCATCGACATGGTCGTTCTTCAGAAGCACCATGGACTTCAAACCAGCTTCCTTGGCGAGTTTCCGATGCTCGTCGCAAAACACAACTCCCTTACCCGGATTCGAGTCGCCTCTTACGGCATGGTGCTGGATCAGACGCCCCAGAATAGCAGCTCCGGCTCGGTTGATGTCCGAGCCAGACACTCTCCCCTCCTCAAGCGCCATTTCGAGGTGGCGTGCCCGTTGTTGGCGGAAGGGCGCTTCAAGGTCGAGCCCGCTCTTGAGTGACAGAGCCACATCCCGAAATCCAAAGAGGAAGTCGGAGATGACGAATCCCTTGAATCCCCATTCATCTCGTAGAATATCCGTCAGGAGTTCCTTGCTCTGGCCGGCAAACACACCCCGCACAGAGTTGTACGAGGCCATGACGACGGCGACGTCTTCTTCTATGACTCGGCGGAAATGAGGGAGATAGACCTCGTGAAGAACAGCCTCATCGACCTTGACATCTATTTCGAAGCGCGTGTTTTCGGTCGAGTTGAGAGCGAAGTGTTTGACAGAAGCCATCAGGCTTTCCTGCACGCCTCTGGTCAGGGCCGCACCCATTTCGCCCAGTATAATCGGGTCCTCACTATATGTCTCCTGGATTCGGCCCCAGGCAGGGTGTCTCGGCAGGTTGATGCAAACTCCGCCGAAAAGATTGGCGCCCTGAGCTCGGCACTCACGCCCGATGGCGCGACCGATGCGTTCTTCGAGAGAAGGATCCCAGGTAGCGCCTCGCGCCATGGGGACTGGGAAGTCTGTGGAATTTCCTATTACACAACCCCGAGGGCCGTCGCAAAAGCGAATACCCGGAATATTGAGGCGCTTGATCTCTCCGTGGATGTACGGCACGTGGCAGAAGCCGTTGGTCGTCATGTCGTACATTCCTGGCCAGAACTCCTCATCTCCGTCAAGAAGCCATAGTCGTTCTGGCAGGGTAAGCTGCGAGACGAGGGAACGGGCTGCCAACTCTGGATCCGTGTCGCCTCGTTGAACAGCACGCACTGCGCTGTTAAAGTCGAAGGCGTCTTCTGCCCTGTTGGGGGGGCCTAGGACTGAGTCGGATTGGCTTATAGACATGGCGATGAGGAAGAAATAAGATGGAATTCCACAGCAAGCTGTGTCCTGCAAGTATTGTCTCGGGTTCCTGCTGTTGTCTGGATAATATCGATCAACGATGGGAGGCGTGAGACAGCAAGGAGAGAGAAAATATCGCGACAATTATACCCATACCTAAGCTTCCCCTCACGCAGGGAATGCCAACCCGCGGCAATAACACCGTCTAAGCTCGGTCTAGAGGCACGCCCAAGGCCCGAGAAACAAACCGGCTAGCTGTAGAGGCTAGGACCTCTCGGCGACTGTGGGTGTCTATAGCTTGGCTGACAAGCCTCGAATGGCACTAATGCCGGGTAAATGTTAAAAACAACAAGCGCGGGGGCGATGCTTTCCATCATACCATTACTCGTGTCCAATACGACTGCGTGTCACGTTAGAATTCTTGTGGTTAACTCCTGCTAGTGCTTTGAGCCAGGCAGTCCGTAGCGCCGCCCTTCACACTGATATTCTTTAGCCGACCCCATGGGAAGTCTATTTCATATGTCTAGGCGTAATTGATTTAACTCTTAGACTAAACCCCAAGTATTGGCACCTAAGTTCCTCGGCGGTTCTCGACGCGAGGCTCAGGGGATCTTGTACTTAGTAGTACGATTATCTGTCGTCCTGGAAACATTTGGAAATGAACTATCTGAACTATTGCAATCAAATTCTTCCCTGTTCATCTATTATGAGGATCCCCGTGCCCTTGTGCTTGTTTCTTTCTTCACCCCTGTGAGGTCCCTGCCACCATACGTCGCCGTGACATTATACTGAACAGGAACCGATGAGGAAACCACCGCCTCTCCCAAGTCTCAAGACCTCTCGACATGATCAATAGTCTGGCTCCTCTTGGGATCCGCTTTCTCAGCTTGCGCGTCCTCGATGGTTGAGACATTGCCTGCGGGAGTAAGAATCTGACCGCCCTCAAAGACTTCCCGGATTTCCTCCAGTGTGTGGCCCTTCGTCTCTGGGAAGAGAAGATAGATGGCAGCGAGAAGGCAAGTCAATATGCAGCAGAAGACGATATAATACTTCCAGCCAATCCTCGCCATGGCAATAGGGTTAACCTGGTTAGCCAAAACAAGACCGGAGAAGCTTGAGAGATATAAGAAGGAGAGTCCGCGACCTCGGAGCGTATACGGGTAAATCTCGACAGTATACGCCTGCAGCAATGGAACCCAAGCGATGGCATAGCAGAAGTAGGTGATGAAGACAAACGCAACGACGGCCTTTCCCGTCACTGGGTCGCTGGTCTTGACGAAAGTAGCCGTCAGGGAAGTCCATATAATATAGAAAAAGAGCATTCCGCCTGTCGAAATGAGGAAGAGGGTGCGGCGACCAAGACGGTCCACCATAAGAGCTCCGACAAAGACAGAGGCACACCAATTGGAGACGTTGAGTAGTCCATTGATGAGGGTTTGATCCTTGGCTTGGGTGATGCCGATGGTGTTGAGTATGAGGAACAAATAGTATGAAATTAAATTAACACCATTCCATTGGGCGAACCAGCCAACGATGAAGGCAATGAGAGTGCGCTTGCGGTTGGCCGGCGTACGGAACAGCTCAAACCATGAGGTCTGGGAGAGGTCGGCCTCAATGGTCAGGGCGGTCTCGATTTCAGCCAGTTCAAAATCGACGAGCGGAGAGCTCTCGTCACCGCCGGCATGGTACTGGACGAGGATTTCGCGCGCCTGGCTGATCCGTCCATGAGCGACCAGCCATCTTGGCGACTCGGGAAGGAAGTACAGGGAAAGGGCTTGGATTAGGGGCATCAGACCCTGGAGGATTGATGGGAGCCTCCAGCTCCAGTTCGACTGGTACTTGAACGTGCTAAACGTGGACCATGAGGCTATGATACCGCCTAGATACTGCTAAGATGGCACTAATTAGTCCCCAGTCTCTTGACAGCATGATTATGTTGCCTTCACTTACAAATGATGTATTGTATAGTGCCGTCAGCTTGCCTCTATGGGTCGGGTACGCGAGTTCAGTGACCAGGATGGGGCTCGGCTGGGAGAGAAAGCTGGTGAAGAAGCCGAGCAAAGCGCGGGCTGCAACAAAAGTCGGAATATTGGTGGCCATTCCTTGTAAGAACGGAACTGCAACGCAGGTGACGGCACCGATTACCATAGTCCGCTTGCGCCCGAACCGATCGGAGACAAAGGTGGCGATGAAGAGGGCGACAATCTTGCCGGCGGGATAGATGGCGTTCATGAGACCAAGGATAGCCCCCTGTGGGTTATCAAAGTACTCACGCCACTGGGGAAGCGTTTGAAGACCATTCATCATGGATCCTAAGCGAATCAGCTCCGGACCATCAGCGACAATACAGACCCAAGCATACCGTCGTAACCGATGGCTCCGGAGGAGAGGAGAGGGATAAGCAACAAGATATTGAGCTTCACAAGATGCCGGGTGCGCCACCACGGCCGGGCGTTTTGAGGAAGAACCTGCAACAAGCCGTCATTTTTAGCTGGGGCCAAGGCGATCAAGCAGAGCTTGAGGCACCAAGCTGCGATGGTGATGGTGCACGTACCGCAGCAAGCTCGGGACCAACCGACACTTCAGCCGCCGGCTTGACCTGTTTCGTGAATAGACCCATGATAAACCTTGATTTAACTTTCTAGGATGAAAGATGGTAGTTGACTGAGAGTCACAAGTGCTGCGCGAGTCGACAGGGTCTGGGCCTGAGTCAAGTGGTGGTCAAGAAGGGCGAACTCGGGGCTCTATATAGGAAATACATGGCAAATCTGGGACCAACTTCACGAAGACTACGGTCAGTACCCAACCTGCTCTATTGGACTACAGTGCCCAGTCTTCGGGAACAAGACGACCAAGGATAGCTAAGGGATAGCCTCAGAGTACCCCATGGGGAACCGTGGAGTCCACTGCGCGTGGGCGGTGGAGGGAGAGAACTTCCCCGCGTTCCATTCGATAACGTCGGATAGCTCATACGAAAGGCTGCGACCCCTGTCCCGAGGCCCAGCTGCGGCTCGCATCTAATTAGCCTAAACCGCTGGCAGTCATGCGATGTGGTGAGGTGGGCGTGGCATTATGAAGCTCCACCTCGGAGGCTTTGCCTGGTCCCAAGCCCTTTGGCGCGGTGCTAGTTCAGGCGCTAGGACGTGGAATCATTGGATACACGATTTTTCGTATTACAAGCGCCATGCTACCCGCCCTGGCCGTCAGCCGCACAAACGACAATCCCAGCAGGTGGCACGTTCTTTGTTCAACACATACGCAACCGGATCGACGAGAAGGTATGGGGTTTCCCACATGTCTCATACATACCTCCGCAGTAAGTCAGGGTTGTTGAGTCAGAACGCCCGAGTCAGTCACATGTTGAGACCCTGCAACCAGTTCTGGGCTTATCCGTGCTCTGGGTGGTTATTGATATCCGGCTCTAGATCGGGCCTTTTGCTCACCACCAAGGGTAGGCCAGTGCTCGGCAATATCGGCAGCTGGGGAACATGATGGCAGGGTTGACAAGTTCCAGGCACTCTCCGCGTTCTGGGGTACCGTTCATTATGCGGGGAGGCCATCACGAACCCCAGGGTATTCCAAGGGGAGCTACACAACTTATCATAATGAGAAGCCTATAAAAGGAGCTGCTATAAAGATCCCCATCCTATCACTATGCTACATCCAGCTCCATCAGCACATCAAGTCCACTTCTCCTTGCTTGTACAAATCTTGTAACAGGATGCCTACGGTAATGTCTGGAGCCAGCCCTTGCGTGGCTTCGTCTTTTGCAACTCCAACGTTGTTTGGTGCCGAAATCTTCGCCATCGATGCCACGGCCGTCGAAGACTTTACTCTTGCAGTCCCTGACGGAATCGACGTTGGGGTTACCGACCCCCCAGTCATCAACTTTTGCAACGTCACCGTCACCTACACCCATCCAGGGCAAAACGACACCATCAACGTCGAGACCTGGCTGCCTCTTCAGGACTGGAATGGCAAGCTGCAGGCAATCGGCGGTGGCGGCTGGGTGGCTGGCCGTGGATTCGTTTCGTACATTCGGATGCTGGACCCAATCGCCCACGGATATGTGACTACCACCTCGGACGCAGGACAAGGTGGCTGGGCTGGTCTTGACGACTGGGCCCTCTTGAGTCAGGGCAATATCAACCTCTACGCATTGCAAAACTTGGGCCTTACCTCCTTGAACGACACTGTGAGCAGCTTCTGAACCATCCATCTTCTGCTTCGTAGTCATCTGGTTGTGCGAGCTGACACGGATCTCAGGCCGCGATCGCAAAGTCTCTATCCGAAAGCTACTACGGAAAGGCTCCGTCCTATTCGTACTGGAATGGATGCTCGCAAGGCGGCCGGCAGGGTCTCGCTATCGCACAGCGATACCCAACAGCATATGACGGCATCTTGGCCGCCGCGCCAGCCATCAACTTTGCCGAGCTCATCGCAAGCTCTCTTTGGCCGGTTGCGTTCATGCAGTTTACAAGCCAGTACCCGCGAGGATGCGAGCTCACCCAGCTGACTTCGCTCGCTGTGTCTGTCTGCGATGAACTTGACGGGGTTAAAGACGGGCAAATTGGGGAGCCTGCAGCCTGCAGAAAGATCTTCAAGCCAGAATCGTATATTGGAAAATCTTTCCTCTGCGACGAGACTGGCTCAAACATGCCCATCAGTCTGGCCGCTGCTTCAGTTGCATCTGCCATTTGGGACGGACCCCGGTTCTCCGATGGTCGATTCATCTGGTACGGCTTTGACATTGGAACTGATATCACGCCTTTGGCTCAGTCCATATGCACAGATGACGGGGAGTGCGTTGCTCAGGGAACAGGTTCCATCACGCCGGCCATTCGGTACTTTGTTGACCGGAACTTTTCAAGCAATGTCACCAAGGTCACCCACTCCGAGTTCGATCACATGTATCGGATTTTAAAGACTGTTTTCGCTTCGAACCTGGAGACCAGTGATGCCGACATCACCGAGTTCCGTGAGGCGGGCGGTAAGCTCCTAACCTATCACGGCTTGGTAAGTGTTTGCAAAGCATAACGACTCGGTGAAAGATACTGACATGCACATGGCAAAGATGGACGCAGCTATTCCATCCGAGAGCTCGCTGCATTACTACAAGCGTGTCGATGAGACTACCGGGGGTGTGGAGGACTTTTACAGGTACTTCCGCGTGCCGGGTTTGAACCATTGCTGGGGCGGCGTCACCAGTCACCCGGTTTCCATGTTCGAGCAACTGGTGACTTGGGTCGAGGACGGCAAGGCGCCTACAACATCCAAGGTCACCATCACCCACCCTGACAACACCACCAGTGATGGCATCGTGTGTGCCTATCCGAACAGGGCGAGATTGTCCAACAAGTGCAACCATTCGTCGGCCACTGAGGACTGCTGGTCGTGCTCTGGTTGAGGGGACTCTAATTCTACCCCTCGAAAACGCCATACATAGCTGTTGATAGCCTCTAACCAGGCAATATATCCTTTCATTAGCGGTTTGACTTAGTCTAAGATTATGCATAGGGCCCCAGTGTTAGTGACATCGCTCCAGACTGAAAACGGATTCCTACCCCTACTATTGACGCCTCTTGATCCCAAACGATTACCCCGTCGCCTTACTAGACTTTTTTTTCTCTCCATCATCAACACGGCGCAAGCTGTTATCACAAAAGCACTTGGGACCGAAGAGACTCTATGTCACTTCAGGCGAGCAATCAGTCGCATGTAGAGATCGCCAGTTATACCAGAGAACCACATGGCTTCTTTGATATCATATGATAAGGTTCAGGGCAAATTGCGCAACGCGAGGATTTATTGGCAACATGTGTCACGTTCTCGATAATCAGAACTAACTTGCCTGGTAGCGACCCCAGCTTTACGACTGAAGTCATTACAAGACAATGTACTGTTCTCGCTTGCTAGACGGTCTACAGCGTGTACATCCAGCCACTCATGCCCTCGTTGAGGTGTCCAGTGTCCCGCGCTGCTCTATTCCGACGGACAAAATACAAGTCCATGATGACGATCAAAGTAATGCTTGTCATCGACATCGCAAAGGTGACCCACACGCCGGTCTAGGACTGGGCATTAGGTCCATCGGACTGCGAGTTGGGAATCTGGGAGATGGCTTGACTTACGGTGTAGCGGGGGCTCTCCTTTGCCATGAACACCACGCTGGCGATGATGCCGCCTGTACCGCCCCCAATGAGGCAAGTCGCCGAGGCCACAGCCCTCTTGGAGTGGGACGTGATATTATTCGCCTGAAACGAGAGAACTCCTGGTACACAGAACTGTAGAAAGCCGAGGCCTAACCCCAGAGGAATTAGTTAATGAATTGTGTTGGGATGGGCTAAATAGGTGGCTCACCGAGGAATGCGCCAAAATACCTCGCGGCATTCGTCTTTGCGTAAACGGTGATTAGCATCCCCACGGCTGTGATGGCTTGATGTGCTGCAATGATAGGGCCTCGCATTCTCAATCGGTCACCTAGCCATCCAGAAAACAGTGCCATGGCCGCCGCGAGAACGTAGGGCGGCGCGCTTAGCAGCATCGAGTCTGTCCGGCTGTAGCCCATGCCGTCGCGAAGAATGATAGGCAGGAAATAGCTATATGCATAACCAGGTAGAGTCGATGCCATCAAGTTAAAGGCCCAGAAGTATAGCTTCCAGTCCTTCAGGTGGGCTATGATAATGGCCATGGTGATCTTATCCTCGACTGCATCTCCACGGTCATTATTGAGCCGCGTGATGATAAAGTCTTGTTCAGGAGGACTCAAGAATCCAGAGGCCTTGCTGGGGAAGTCGATGATGATGAACCAGCCGGCAATACATATCACACAGGTAGCAGCGCCTTCAATAATGAAGATCCCTATTTAATACGTGTCAGCTTGAGCCAGATTGCGCCGGTTGCCCACGGTGAGGCTGCAGAACAAGAAGATGAGGCAGGCTGGATGGGATAAGGAATGGGCAATCTTACACCTCCAGCCTGCCAGTCCAGCCTGACCGTCGAGTTTGCTGAGGGCAAAGGCTAAGATGTTGGCGAAGCCGCTCGCGATAACGGAGAGGATCCAAAAGGCAGATAGCCTCTTGCCTACTTGAAAACGTGTATACCAGCAGGTGATAAGATAAGTGCATCCTATCCTTGTCAGCTGGCCAGCAATCGAGGCCGGGAAGCGCAAAGGATCACGGCGTCACACCTGGCAGAAAGCCGGCTTCCATCACCCCAAGAAGAGTCCTACAGACTGCCATTGTGCCCCAGTGATGGGTAAAGCCCATCCCAATGAGAATAGCGCCGAAGCTGAGACCAAGGAATGCAAGCCAGTTCGCCGGGCCAGCCTTAGGGAGGATGAGGTTCTGGACAAGGATTGTTAACTCAGACGGCGTGGCTGAGTGGTAGCCTTGGACAAAGAGGGACGTACACTGGGTATCTCGCAGAGACTGTAGATGATCAGTTACTAATCCAAACGGCGGAGGACTCGTGCGAGACGAGTGGGCAAAAGCAGACTCACATGTAGGCAACGAAGAAGACCATAACAATGACAGTATATCGATTTCCCACGGCGAGCCCGAGGTCCTCCTGCATGCCGGCGACAAGAGCAAGACCCAGATTGGTTCGGTCGATCAGGGAGATGGAGTACATGACGCCCAGTATTGGCAAAAGTCGAAGATCAATCCGGCGTCTTGGTGCACAGGCGTCAGTATATCTCGTCTTCCCAAAGGAAATAGAAGCGGACGTGAGACATACGTTGTTTTCTTCTGCTCCTTGGCGTTGACAGGCTCGTACATGCTGACACGCTCAGCGTGTATGTGATCGAAAGGTCCGCCATCATGCTTCTCTTCCAAGGCTTGAGAACTATGACGAGGGTCGTCTGGCTTGCGCCGCGCGCCGGAAGCGGGTGAGTGATCGCGAGAAGCCATCGCGTATAATCAAGGCTTTATCACGTTTCTGAATTCCGTACAATACCAGTGTAGGACTTGGTGTCGGTAGCCAGATGTAAGGAAGAGAGGCGTGCAAATCATGCGGCGACGTCTCGGTTCAAGTAGGCATGGGGTGGCGACGGGAGGGATGCAGGCGGGCATAAAATCGCGGGGCAATCAGTTACCCCATGGGTCAATCCATAACCTGGGGTAACGGTAAGCTACGCTCAGGTACTGGTGAGTCAGGGTGATCGAGTCAGTCTTGGCCGGAGCCTTGAGACCCGCCTCCCAGACATGCAGCATCTTTGACTTCCCAGGCAGGGGCCCGGCAAATGGCAGTCCGTGGGTAATGGGGCAGATCTATTGGCCTCCGCTAGTTGAAGGAGGGCCAGCCGAACACCTCTGGTGACTCGCTATCCCTAATTTCCAGCCCAGGTAGAGAGAGCCAGGCCACTGGACTGGAACAGGACTTTCGCAGTAACAGCCCCCTGAGCCGTGCAAGCTCTGGCCACGGGGGATGATATTTTCCGGAATCATCTTCCTCTCGAGGTAGCAGATTCATATCCCGCAATTGAACCAAAGCCGTAATCGGTTGAGCACGGCCACTGTCTGATCAACTATGTGCCTCTCATTCTCCCAGAACTGAAGGTCGTCATCCGTGTGCCAGGTATTCATAGCCCTTGATTGTCAACTAAACTCATTTCTAATCAATCAAGTCATATTTACAGCTTTGATTCCTTCCAGAAAGGCGATCGTTTTTCAACAAAAGCGGCAAGGCCTTCACGTATATTCTCACCCCTCTCAAGCAAGGCAAAGTGCTGCCGGAACCAATCCTCTGTTGCCTGTTCAACATCCGCCGTCTCCCAAGCTTGCCGCAAGCCGGCCCTTGCACAGACGATAGCGTCGGGGCTGTTCTCAGCGATCAGCGACGCATATCGCAATGCTTCTTCCATGACCTTGTCGGCCGGGACAACCTTGTTCACAACCCCCCACGAGTGCATTTCCTGGGCAGAAACCCGCCGCCCCGTGAGCACGATCTCGGAGGCCACCTGCATCCCAGCTGTGTGGACGATCCGTGTGAGAACGCCGCCGGTCGGGGCCAGGCCCCGTTTGACCTCGGGTAGACCGAAAATAGCGGTATCTGCCGCGACAACTAGATCGCAGTTGACAGCGAACTCACATCCGCCGCCAAAAGCGAAGCCGTTGATTGCCGCCACGAAGGCTTCTTTCCCTTGCGCCGTGTGAATGGAGTGACGCCTTCTCGCACACCAAACTGCTCTCCCTTGTTTCCCTCCAGTGTACGCTGCCACTCCTTGAGATCCGCCCCGGCGGTGAACGCCCGTCCAGTCCCGGTGACGACCAGAGCACGGAGAGTGGGCTCAGTATCGTACCAATCCAAAACAGAATCAAGCTCTCGTAAGGCATCTGAGGAAAGCGCATTTAGGGAAGCAGGACGATCCATGCGAGCTAGAAGAACATGTCTCGCTGGGAAAGAGAGTCGCAAAAAGTTGAGCCCCCCAGGCGGCTGAGACTTTGCGGTAAAAGAGGAAGACATGCTGCTGCTCCAGTGGAAACACGTGGGTGGATGGTGATAGAGAATTGAAGGTTAAGGTAGCCTAGGGATAAGATACCGCAAGTCTGGTTCAAACTTGGATGAGAATGATGCAAAGGTGAGTACTTGAGTCGACTTTTCGATCCTGGTAGATAAGACCTCGGGCCGAGGAGACGTTGGAGAGGGAGGGGGGGGAATAACAGGCAGACTTGAAGGAGCCGGAGAGCAGATGAGTCTAACACCAAGCCTCCAATCACTAAGAACACCATTTCTGGATAATAAAACTCGATGGACCGAAACATCATTTAGCCTATAGTTTGATGTCCATAACGGCTGGCTGAGGCAAACCCGACTGGCTACCTTGGGCATACTCGCTCACATCATGACCGAACCGCTGAACACGGGCGTCACCCACCGCAAGAAAGCACAATGAATCGTAGACCGCTCTTAGCCACACAGATTACATCCTACGACATCCTCGACCGGATTGAGCATCGGCGTTTTGAGAAATACGCGCAGTGGGCCACAGGGGGTGGACTTAATGGCCGATCAATCCAGCGGCTGACGGAACTCGGGCTCTCGGGAGAGTAGGGACCGAGAGACAGCGATGGCTGCTATTAATGTCGTTTCATATGTAACCCGACCTGCATCCCAATATCTCACATAGAATTCGAAAATTGGCATACACGGCATTTGAATCTTGTCGACGGAATCTACCATTGCTCGTGTCTCCTTTCTTTTATCAGATTTCAAAATCCCCTGGCGTCTACAGTTGCATGATACCTCAACATGGTACCTATCGATGTGGACTCTATCCTGTCGAAATTGTCTCTGGAAGAAAAGGTTGGATTTGCCCTCGTTCGCTGTCTTGTACCGTCATAGTGCTGATTTTGTTGCCAACAGATCTCTCTCCTGGCTGGTGGTGATGCTTGGTTGACCGTCCCCGTCCCGGGAAAGGGTGTTCCTTGCCTGAAGGTACGTCAAGGGTGTTCGCTTGCCCAAATCCTTATCTGACCCTTTGAATAGATCACAGATGGCCCAAACGGTGCGCGAGGCAGCAAAATCAAGGATGGTGAGACTGCCGCCTGCTTTCCCGCAGCGTGCAGCGTCGCCTCGACATTTGATGTCGACATCGCCCGGCGGGTAGGCGTAGCGTTGGGGCAAGAGGCCCTGACCAAGGGAGCCCGTTGTCTATTGGCCCCGACAGTGTGCATCCATCGCCACCCTTTGGGAGGCCGCAACTTCGAGAGCTTCTCAGAAGACCCTTGGCTAAGCGGCCAAATGGGCATGGCGAGCGTTGCCGGGCTTCAATCCACGGGCGTTTCTGCAACGGTCAAGCACTTTGCTGTTAACGAGCAAGAGACGCAAAGGCTCAATGTCAACGCTGTAGTCGATGAACGGCCACTACGCGAGATCTATCTGAAGCCATTTGAGCTCATCGTCAAGAACGCTAACCCTTGGGCGGTCATGACAGCGTATAATAAGATCAATGGACATCACGCTGATTCCAACGAATTCTTGCTCAAGCAAGTCCTTCGCGGTGAATGGGGCTGGGATGGTCTGGTCATGAGCGACTGGGGTGGCGTGAACTCGACGGCGGATTCACTTGCCGCGGGCGTGGACCTCGAGATGCCTGGGCCTACGCGATGGAGAAAGCCGACGGAGGTTATCGCCGCTATCAAAGGAGGCCACTTGAATGTGGAAACAATCAATGAGAGGGCGCGATCCGTACTCGGTTTTCTGAAGCAGTTGGATTGTTTTGATGATCCTATGTGGAGTGATCCAGGAGAGCAAGCCGTCATCAACCCCGACCACTCGGCTCTTATCCGCGAGGCCGGCGCCAAAGGCATTGTTCTTCTCAAGAACAATGATGAATGTCTGCCTCTGACAAAGGACAAGGTGCGAGGGAAAAAGATCGCTCTTCTTGGGTACGCCAAGGAATGCCTCGCGCATGGGGGCGGCAGCGCGTCGGTCAAGCCCCATTATAGGGTCAGCCCTTGGGATGCTTTTCAAGAGGCCTTCAAGGGCCACGATGTCAAGTTCGCTTACTCCAGAGGTATATGCCGAACCCACAAGCGATCAATTTGGAACCTCTGCTAACATTCATTAGGTGCCCATACCTTCCGGCAACTTCCTCTTCTGGTTGACCACATTGTCGATCTTGAAGGGAGCCCAGGATTCTCTTACCACATCTACAAACCTGGGAATAAAACTCCAAGGCAGACCATCCACGGCTACGATAAATCCGAAATATCTCTCTTGGATGGACTTGTCCTCGAGAACGTCGACGTCGATCTCATCGGCATACTCAAGCCTCCCCAGACTTCTACCTACTACTTCACGCTTTCTAGCCTCGGTCCATCTCAGCTCATTATTGATGGAGAGGTAATCATAGAGCAAGAGCATAATTGCACAGACGCAATGGGCTTCTTGTTTGGCGGTGTTCCGGTTCCTCGTGTCAGCTTCCCCATGCAACATGGCAAAGAGTACAACATCCAGGTTCATGCTGCGCCACCAGTCCCGGATGGAGACAGAGACCTCGGGTTTCTAGAAGGTCAGGTCGGTCTACGTTTAGGCTGCATGTCCTCAGAGGAGCATGACGCAGATATTCTGTCCGAAGCTATCAAGCTAGCAAAGGAATCTGACTACTCCATCATCTTTACCGGAAACGACCCATCCTGGGAGACAGAGGGACAAGACCAAGCAAGCTTCCACCTCCCCAAGGAAGGCAGCCAGGACCGTCTGGTGGCTGCTGTGGCAGCCATCTGTCCAATGACGATCGTTGTAAACAGCACCGGTGTTGCTGTCGCCTTCCCATGGCTGGACCAGGTCAAAGGGTTACTCCAGGCCTGGTTCCCTGGTCAAGAGGCTGGGAATGCGATTGTTGATGTTCTCACGGGTGCCCAGAACCCTGAAGGCCACCTGACCTGTACGTTCCCGAAGCGCATCCACGACTGCCCTGCCCACGGGAACTTTCCAGGCGACTATGATAGCACTCATGGGCTTCAGGTAAAGTACGAGGAAGGCATCTTTGTTGGATACAGGCACTTTGACCGGCTGTCTTCCGACAAGGTTAACTTCGCCTTTGGCTTTGGTCTGTCTTACACGACTTTTGGCTTTGGCGATTTGGCTGTCCGACAAGGCGCGACAGATGAGTATGTTGTTCAAGTTGTTGTAACAAATACTGGGAATTGCAAGGGTGCAACAGCAGTGCAAATCTATGTGGGCAATAGGAACCCGGCCCCCAAGGACCCTCTTAGGGTTCTTGCTGGTCTCAAGAAGGTGAAACTCGAGCCTGGGTCCAAGTCCACGGTTGAGATTTCAATTAAAGCCCGCGATTTCGCTTTTTGGGATGAGAGGCGGCATGAGTGGGTTATTGAGGAGGGCGACTATGAATTTAGCGTGGGCAAATCTTCATCAGACCTCGTGGCGAGTTTAAGCTTGCATATTCCATGTAAGACTTATTTGCCTTAGAATTGGTCTTAAGGTAGGTTAGTGTCTTGAAAGAAGGGTGCAGAGAAGCGATGTGTGTAAGAAGGCAGATAGTTAAGAAAGGTATTAAATTATGTTATTAAACTATTTCTTATAATAGAGATATAACCCCGGGACATCAGACATCTATGGTGTGCCCTGACGTATCCTAGGTGCGTCTGCTCCCTCAAGGGCAGGCTGCTTCCACAATTACAAAGAACACAATCGCTTTTACACATCATTGGGTGTGCCCTGACAAATCTCCTCAACTGATTCGAACATGGAATTGCCTAGAAGTCGGAATTGCACATCTTGCGCCGCCCACTGTCCGCCTTGGCCNCGCTTTTACACATCATTGGGTGTGCCCTGACAAATCTCCTCAACTGATTCGAACATGGAATTGCCTAGAAGTCGGAATTGCACATCTTGCGCCGCCCACTGTCCGCCTTGGCCGGCTATAGCTCCTCCCCCGTGTGCAGGGAAAGGTTGGCCGTGGATCGGCTAAGACTGTTGCACGCTCTGAAGGGTGCATTGTTGACCTTTCTGACGAAGAGACCGCCAAGGTTTCTATCCTCGACATCAAGTAGGCAGGATGTGAACTCCAAGTTATATTAACCGCGATTGCCAGTCTCTGTCACTGATACAAGACTCAGTGTCACGAATGTAGAGATGGAAATACAGAGGGTGTGAAAATAAGCAATGTCAGGACATATGCCCAATTTCACAAAGATCAGTTTCGCGTTAACGAGTTGGCTAAACGAAACCAGCTGTGCTATAGGAAGACAATGTTATATCAGAACGGGGGATGGTCGAAGAGGTCGGCTTTATCTTGGAGGAACAGGTAGACCCTAGCCAGAGTCATAGCCATCTCATTGTAAAATTGAACCCGGGCGAGATGTCAGCCAGTCCTATTATCCTCTAGAACAACTCTTTATCTTTACTTGGTCTCCCGTCTACCAATTGCACTCCGCGCCATCTGTAGATAAAGTCAGCCCTTCCCAATCCGCACATTAAGGGATTAAGTACTCACAAAGCTCCTAAACCTCTTTCCATACACATACATCGGAAGCGACAGCATCAACACTGCCGTGGTGATACCAGCCACTCCGTAGAAAAAGGGCCGCACTCCGACCCTCATCATGTACCCGGCCAGGAACGAGGTTGCAATAAAGGCGAAGATTGCCTTGAAAAAAGCAATCACCACAAATGCCAAATTGGACTCAGAAGCATGACAGTCCAGCACATACGAAAGAGCTGCCTGGATGACAAATGGGAAGCCAGCATGCTGTACCCCCAACCATGTGAGCACAATGGGCAGAGAGTGGCCTCGGGCGACACTCTCGCCAAACCCGATGAATGAGGCGATGAATATCGGAGCACCAATAACCATCAGCACTATGCGAAACTCGGGCTCGAAAACACCACTGTTGCGTCGTGCCAGAGTCTTTGCGGCGGCGTCCGCCATCCAACCCGCCGCTGGCGCTGCAATGAGGCCGACGAGGAACGGAGGGATGTTAACGAAGCCAAGGAACGTGGGTGTGAGATTGTAGGGCGGCTGGGTCAGCAGGACTGTCGACAAAAGACCGGTACCAATCGCGAGGGCGGTGCAGAAGCCATTGATGGTAGCACCGTAGAGCACTGCTGGGTAGGCCATCAGCCGAAACGGACTGAGCATGCCGCTGAAGAATTTGGCGTCGGAGACACGGCCGCGGAAGATGCGCAGTTTTCGGGTGTATGGTTCAGGCTGTTCAACGTCCGCCCTTGACAGACCTGGATCATGTTCAAGCTCAGACATATACAAAGTAACATCCGTAGAAAACGTTGTGGACAGTGTTTTGCTAACGACGACAGGACTGCCTCCGGATGTTTTGTTCTGGCTGTATGATCGCTCCAGCGGGCTGGGGACACGAATAGGATCGATGGGCTTCGGTCTATCGCTGATAGAAGGTCGTGGCTTTGTGTATGTTGTCTCGAAGAGGAGGAAATACGACAATAACAAGAGTATGCCAAACACCAGCGCGCTAAAGCCGAAAGTTGCCGAGTAGCCAAGACTGTCGATGATGAGGCCGGCCAGAACTTGACTGCATTGCAAGCATTGGTCAATGGACGATTCAAGAGCAAAGTGTATAACTCACCCAATCAGAATTCCAGCACTGATGACCAGACTCCAGACCGCGAGCCACATGCCCCGTTCGTGAAGGAAGAAGAGGTCAGAGATGAGTGCAGTGACCATGGTTTCGAACGGTGCAGAGGCAATTCCTTGCAGTGTTCGCAGGGCTGCTAACGACACAAAAGACTAAAGAGATGCAAGCATTTAAACGATTCAACCAATCCTCGGAGATCTACTTACATTCGCAAAGGCACCCCAGATATTGGTAATCACCATGATCAAGATGGAGCCGAGAATGAAAGGTCGCTTTCCGATGATATTTGAACCAGCTGCCGTGATGGAAGCAGTGAAGCCAGTCCAGAAGACCAACAAGCCGATCGTCCATGTTGAGGCGGTATCGACGCTGACGGAAAACTCGCGCGAGATGATAGGGATAGCAGGAGTGAGCATAGCCGACATGCTACCATCGGTGAGCGTAGTCCTGTCGCCAATCTGGGAAAACACTAGTCTTACGAAATGACTGTGGTAGAGATGATTGATACCAGAATGGCTATGATGTTCTTGGTCCACTTTGGCCTGCAAGTTGACATGTTAATCAACCACGAGCCTTCCGAGTCTGGGTCTGCAGGTACCAATTCAATGGATCATTTGGGCTATCGGCCGGCTGCGGAACCAGGACAATATTGCCCACTTTCTTGAAGCCAACAATATCTGGTGGACATGGTGTGGTTAGATAATGCTCAACTCAAGGTACACCGACTGCTGTGCTGCGGTGCATTTTCTGGATCTCGAGGAGGTAACAAAATCTACACATACCGGGAGACTCCGTGGCTGTTTTGTTAGACTCGCTGAGGATTGAGCTTCCAGGAGGAAGCGCCAAATGGCGATCCTCTAGAACGCCAAACGCCATTATGGTGATCGAGTTCCAGGCCCGCTGGAACTGTGTTGCAGAGGTGCGGAAAGGAGGATATTAAAACAAGACAGTAACAAATCAGTAGAAAATTGAAAAGAATAGGGGTACATCTCCAGGATGGTGGCCCCGAGGAATAAGAGAGAATAAATTTGTCTCGATGTAAGGAAAGTCCGCATTGGATGTTTTTATGTTAAAAGGCAATCCAGATTCAGGTAGGATTATGGCTACAAACTTTAAGATATCACTAAGCGGGACCTCGGCGATCGAAATCAGCAGAGAATGCATAAATTTCAGACAAAGGTTTGTGAAATGTTTAATCTCAAACTGTCATGCACGGCAGTTGATAATTCAACACGGAGTAGAGCGGTATGTCGTGTCAAGTTCCGTTGCTGTTTTAAAAGTCATCCTTTCAAACCCTGTGAGTTTGAGGCGCCGCAGATCATATCAATCCTCGACATCTCAATCCTAGAACGCCAATCACAAGACAGCTAGATGCCAACTAGGCCCCGATGAGTAATGGGAAGTTAATGGCTCCAGTGAGCAACGACCTAAAACAGTGATTGCCTCATTTTAGAAAGGGGACCACTCAGAATAAAACGCTGAGATAACTGTATTGTACCCTCTATTCTCCGCGTTATGGGGAGTGTCAAGAGAAGGGTTTCAAGTTGGCAGGGCATACGCGGTCCTCTGGTTCTGCGACATCATGTCTGCGTCAGCTAAACATGCCAGTGACCAGAGGCATCGTGAGCTCACGGAGCTATTAAAAATGTAGCGTCTCAGCCGCTTGATGTTTATCTTTCCCTGGTGAAGCAAAAGTACATTCCCTGGGAACATCAAATGGATTCGCCAAATACCTTAATTCCTCGTGGACAGGCGGAACTGCCAGACGCGGTTGGAATTGAGCTCCGATCCAGATATTCCAACCCTCACCTTGTTACCTCTGGCTCTCTCGTCAGATGCCATTACAGCACGAAGGTTTATTTGACCCGTCGGACAAGCCGATGGTATCTGGAAGGTCAGAGGATGTGGCGCTGGCAGAACCTGAAATACTGAAAGGAGCCGGGGCAGGCTGACAAGAATGATCGGACACCCAACGGGGAATCAAACGTCGTAAGAGGCTGAATTATCGGCCCTGCCGGTAGCTTATCGAAGATTGACATGCCGTCTATCGGGGCTTCTTGGTGCAGACACAGTCTCGTCGGGACGGAATGGGGTGGTCAAACAGGCCAGCGAGGGGCTTCTTTATTTTTTGTTTCTTTCTTTTTATGCAGGAGGCAACGACTAATAGGCCACGTCAGTCATATCTTGGCAGCACTCAGTGTCAGGTTTGTTCAGTAACTTCAGTTTAGGTCTGCAGAGACGAACGCAGGTAAAGACATCAGGCATCACAAAGTAGTAACTCCATGATATGCTTCAAACCGATGGGTAGAGTCAGTCGGGATCTTACAGCTTCCATCCATCTACCTCGGTAACGGGATTAAGGAATTGGAGGAGGATGGTCCACAGTCCGTGCAGAACTTTGACTAATCCACAGGGGCTGGAAGTTTGCTCACACTTTGTGAGCTGACCTAGGGTTTAGTCTGCGATCCGTAGGATATGCTTAATAGGCCAAGACCAGTAGCGGGGTAAGCGACGCGCCGACACCCCCTGTTCGCAGGCTAATCTGATCTCCGGGACAGGCCAGAGATCCCGACGTGAAAACCCGATGATCAATGCTCCGTGTCGATTGCCGCCTCACGCCCCTTTTTCTCATGCAGGGTGGAGGGCTCGGGTTAGGAATAAGCCGTGGCTTGACGTAGTTTGCCGGTCTGGGCTCTCGGCATGACAGGGTAAGCCTTGCCATCGGCTGCTTTAACTCAGACCAGACAAGCCAAATGGAAAGCTGAGGCTCGAGTCCAGCGGCAGCTTACTTTTGCAAAAACATGGGTGATGAGCGGGCATGATTGCACTTCTTCAGCTGCCGTTAGTCACCATTGCAGCTCTACTTTTACGTCCCCATCGCCAGTCGTTGAGTGCCCGTCTTGGGGAATTGACTGCTGAGTATTGCCAATGCAAAGCGACCAAGACTCCTGTGTCTGAACCATTGAGCCTCACCGTCAAGAGTCATGGAGGCAAAACCAGCCCGAAATTCGGCAGCGCCCACAGTAAAATGACGCCGAAGTCCTCGCCCAGTACTCGCCAGTGACAGTTATGAACTAAAGAAGTACAAAGGCTCAGAAGCACAACCAAGTTCTTCAGAGTAGACCCAAGTTCCATCCGATGCAGACACTTGGTTAGGAAGCACAAAGCTGTGGAAGGGTGCACCGACCTGGTGAATGACCTCAGTAATTACCTTTCCCATCAGTGAAAGACCAGGGCTTTTTAAAGGGTAACTCATTTCCACTTCCCCTGCCAAGTCGTTTTGGCTGGCTGAGGAGCAGCCAAGAGCACTAGCCTCATGCAGAGTCCAATATCCCACCCAAGTGGCTTTTAACGCCTGGACCATCGGGGCCTGTCGTTGGTTGCTTTTCTTGCATCTGTTTTCGTACCTGAAAAAAAGATCGGCATGCCCTGTAACACCCAGCTCTCTGTAGAATCAATAGCTCATTAATAGTTGCATGTTGCAGCGCCCAGTCTTGGCTTAACGGCAGGCCAACGACGAAAGACTGGAGCGATTGAAAAAGCTGTCTGTCCTCCCTCTTTATTCAACTGACAACCTCATCCTTCCATTCCTTCGCCAATCCAGCTGTCGCTCGCTGCTATGGTTTCGCTTAACCTTCTTACGGGCCTTTTGGCGTTCCTTTCTTTCAATGTTGTCAATGCTGGAAACTGCCGCCCTTCGTCTCTCTCTACTACAACCAACTCTGAAGTCACTTCGTCAGCTGCCCAGACCTCAGCGACCAGGTCCATCTCGAACACCGACGATATCACTGCCTCTCTTTCTACCTCCGCATCTACTATCAATACAGATGATACGACTACGTCCCTGACCATTTCTTCTTCGTTTATCACAATTACTACGACCACGACGGTCTCTGAAGACGAAACCAGCGCGTCCCTTACCACGTCACTTTTCTCTTCCGACTTTTCTACCACGATTGCCTCAACCACAACAACCGCTGAAGACCCGACCGACACATCTCTCGTCTCATGTTCAGTCGACTCGGACTGCTTCGGAATTAGTACTGGCGTCTGTGCCGGGTCCGCTGTATGCATCTGCGAGAATTCTCTCTGTGTGCCGGATCCTAGAGTTGGAACCTCCTGCTCAGTCGACGAGGATTGCCTGGTCAATCCCAGCCTGTGTCTGGACGGTGGTAACCTGAATCTCTGCCTGTGTATTGATGCAGTCTGTTTGCGTCCATTCTAGATGATAGATGTCCGTCACTCCAGTTCACTTCAGAGCTGTACTATGTACAGATGCCGATTATGTATTGACCACGCCAGGTGTTGGTGCTTTGGAAAATATAGCTGATAAATACCATTACCTCTGTGGCCCCTGAATAGCTATAGAAGTTAGATATATATTAATTTTCATAGATGAGCTAATAAACCAGGATTGTGAGCAGGGCGTAGACCTCTACTGGTGTGATTGCTTGCCTGTCTTTCTGCAGATTACTCTCTCGAGATAGTTAGAAGTAAGACAGGGTGTCTCTCTCGTCAGTTCATATATAGTAGACATTGTCTTTCAATTCGAGATGTATAGACAACTTGCTTCAGGGTAGTATAGAGAGATCAATGGCTTTTGCGATACCTTAACCCAGGGTAAGTTCTCCCTTCCAGTCATCTATAGCCTTTGAGCCAGCTTGAAACCCCGGAGCTCTACAATCATAGGTCATTCATACCTGGTTTCCCACAGCTCCCCACCTACGCTGCCTTGCAACTTTGATCAACTCCCAGTTCACATCTGCTACAAATTCCTCACCATTATACGGTGTGATATAACTATCATAGTTAGCCACGATGTATGGCTCATGTTCTCGTTTGCGTTTACGCGGCGATAAGAGGTCAGGAGAGGCATTTAAGTCGTCCATAGGTCTCTCGCTTAGAGATCCAGGCAAGTTCGTGTCATCACCTGTTAACTCAGGAATATATAGTCTTTCAATTATCCTCGCCCGCCTCAAAGGGTCACTATCAGAGCGCTGTCCACCCTCGCTATTTTGATTCTGCTCAGAGAGCGAGTCCAGTATTCTCGGGCAAACAGCTGCTCTACGAAAGGCATCTTTGCACCTATATTCTCAATACAGCACATATCATAGTAGTGGCGTAGCGCTGCTCTATCCACGCGGCTTTGCGGCTATGGTGCGGGAGGAGGATGTCATAAGGCATAAAGACGCGGATCTTAAGAGTATTTTGGTAAATTAAAAAGAGCCGCTAGTCGAACATATCGTAAAGATAGCTGAAAAGGAGAACCCCATTCTCTGGCACCCAGGTGCATTCCCAGGCCCGCTCTAACCGTCGCGGGCTCGCTCTTTCACCGGCATCCTGGGTTTCATTAGCTCAGCTTCCAGGTCAGGGTATATATAATACTACAGCTGAGACACGATATAGCACGCCTACAGCGCTAGACCGACGGTTAGACTATCGCACCACGAGCGTCCCATACCCGTGACGGCACAGCGCTTGCCTAATATAAGGCAAGAGTTATGGAACGAAGCCATAATAGTTTTAGCTCTTTCATCAGATATATTATATTCCAGGGGCGCAACCATATTAGCAAAGTCATCATCAGCCTAGTCTATATCCGGGTCCTTACGCGGGGACACAGAACCAGACGCTGATCGCTTTGAGAGAGAGCCAGTTTTCCTCCCACGTGCTATTTTGCAGAGCGGGTAGGCATCGAAGCGAGGGTCATTCAGGGCTTTGGCTCTAGCCGACAGACAGGCTTAGAAGTGCGCCGCGCGCATCTAGCTGGCAAAGATCAGCAATGGACACTATGAGACAACAAGATGTTCTGGATGCACCTTGGAAATGAGCTATGAGCGGTTGATCCGCTGGCAAGAGGCATTCATAGTGCTTAAAAGCGCGATACTAGAGGATCAGACGATCTTCAGGAGCTTCTGGTTCTACTTCCGCAAGGGCGGGAACTGGTTAGTCCAGCCCACTGCCATGCACGAGCTTAGGAACAGGGCATTCATCCTTAGATACATTCAACATATCCAAGAGGCCAAACCCGATATTTTCCCACACATCCAGACTCTCATCCTCAAACTCAAAACTCAGGCGCATCTCATCAAGGATATCGCGAAACGTCATGAAAACAGCCTACGCCGGCTAGAAGACGCCAGCGAAAGGGACGTCTCCGGGCGCGGTGAGGAACTCAATGTTCCATCCGTGCGACCGCATCGTTAGGTTCACGGCTGCGCTGGTCATAGTGGGCGATATAGTGAAGCTGAGTGTTGCGGCCTGAATGGGTGGGTGGGTGATGTTGACATTGCCAGGATGAGGATGGATAATTGAAAGGGTGACCCCGCATTAGCGTTAATCCGACATGGCTGGTTGGTCGACACTGGATGGCAGGGGTTGTGGTGGTTGGCCCCGCAACCAGCCCGGCCCTGCAACACTGTTTCTCTCTTGTTTGAAAGGCAAAGTCAAAAGCCCCTGTATTTGACGTGCTCGAAATTTCTGGCTCACAAAGGGGGCCTGAGAAGCAGACGGGGTCGCCAAGGCGAATATTGTACGGCCCGGGGCTCATGATTGTTCCTCATCAAAACAATCCAATCAATCCAATCAACCACGTTCGCACAATTCAAAGTTCCTTCTCTGCCCAATCAACGCGGTTGAGAGAGATGGAGACCAATTAAAAACATTCGCACTAAATAAGCCATCCAATCAACAGGGATGCATGTAAATGGAAACCAATCAAAAGTGGTCAGACATGTTCCATCCAATCAGCCGAAGTTGAGCCCAGCCAGCGCCAATCAAAAGTCTTCTAGCATCCCAACAGTGGAGATGTGGCAATTGATTTAATTGGCTGAACTAATCTAGAAATGGCACCATACCGAATTGGTAACAGCCGCATGGCTTAAGGCGATCATGCGCGACACTGGATCCTGTACGGATAAAAACTCAGACTCTCACCAGGGACACAATTGATATCGCTCACAATGTAGCAGATGATGTCGTTCATCCAGTCCACCCTGTCATATCGGGTTTGGTAGACTCCCATGACGCCGGCTTAGATATCTGACTCGCTCTTCCTCCCAAAGCTTCCTTCTTGGAGCCGGTGTGGAACTGCAGGGTAGGTCGCGCAGGTTCGGAGCATTCGTTGTCAATCGTCAACTACAAGGCCAACTGCCGTGCTAGGGAGCCAATGAACAAGCGCTAGTTTGGCGAGGTTGTTGTTGAAGTCAGGATACCGCAGATTGCGTGTCAGAATCTATACAGGTTTCGGAGGTGACGGCACTGACATATAGATGCTGGACAAAGCAACTACGGATTCAAGAATTATAGGTGAGCAACTTATAGTTGAATGAAATGGCATGTATAATGATATAGCAATGTAAAGTTCGCGTATGGAAAATAAATTCACGACATGTTTCCAAGCTTCATAACCGAGAGACCACCACTCAAAATGAGATCACGAACAGGCTTCTGATGGGCGCCATGGCCTTGCATTATCCATCCGAACATTGCAGAGCCTGCCTGGCCAAGCGTCCACAGCGTCTGTAACATCGACTGTCATGCAGGGCCACAACGTGAATTTTATACATCCCCAAGGCTTCTTTGTGAGACCACGTAACGGGAAAATAATGCCCTTGTTGACTTATGCACCCCCTCTTTCCCTCTGTATATGCTATTTTGAACATTCTATGAGGATGGAACTTCACACCTATGAAATGAGAAATGAGAGTACTAATTCAAGATCAATATGACCATGATCTCAGGTGGTATTGGAAGACTAGAGGAACTCTGGTATGTCATGACAAGTCCCCGTAGTAAACAACTATGAACTATACATGCGTGTATTGGAGATGACCCTTCCCTCGCATGTAAAAGTGGCAGCTCCCTCTTTATCGTATCATGCCATCGGTCGACTGTCCGAATTGTAAGGAATGACCACGGTTCAGTGCGTATTGTGTGTCTGAGCGAGCACAAACGGTCGTCGCCTCAACAGAACCATAGCCACAGAGTACGTGCAGGCCCCAAAGAATAGTAGGCCTGCAAAGGTTCCAAAGCCGATACTGTGTCTCGGCGCATCCCACGAAGGGAGCAGGTAGCTGCCGTAGATCTGCGCTGTGTTGCCGGCCGAGTTGATAAAGGCGAGGGAGATGGCCCGAACTTCGGGCTGGATCGAAGCCATGCTAGAGGATGCAAACGATTCGGCGATAGGATTAGCAGTCCAGATGCAAGCTGTCAGGAAACATAGGAACACGTAACGGGGCACGTCGGCGAGAACGGTGGTCATCAGGATACAGAACGCCGTCCCAGTGAACAGTGCGACAGTAACAAAGATGACACGCCGGTTGGGATACCGATCTGCCAAAACACAGCATGGCACAGCAATAGCAAATGCCGTGAAGTAACCAAACTGTTGTTAGCTGGTGGTCTACAGAAGGGTCCCGGTTCTCTTTGGCTGCTTAGCTTACATCGGGGCTGTCATGAACCTGCAAGCGATGTCAGCAACGGCGTGCAGTCCCCGGAGCGCCTTGACTTACTGAGCCTGTACTGAGGCGTAGCCCAGGCTTTTAACAATGTACGGGTAGAAGTACGAGAGTGACAAGGTCGAGATGATGCAATGGTATCCTACTACAAGCATCCAGAGTCTCCAGTTGCCGAGTGCCACGGACAGTGCCTTGAGATGTGAGATCTCTCCTTCTCCATCAATCGACGCCATGACACCGTCCGCGGCCAGTCGCCGTGCTGCAAGTCGCCTCTCCTCTTCGGTGAGTGCCTTGGACGTTGCGGGATAGTCCAGCAGACAGAAAGGCGCAATGAAAGCCACACCGACAGTAGCAGCCCCTTCGACAATGAAAAGCCATCTCCAGCCTGGAATACCGTGGGCGCCATCCAAAGTCTTTGTAATGGCGCCGGCCACGATACCCCCGAACGCGCCAGCGAGGATAGCTGCACTGGTGAAGAACATGAATCTTTTGGATTGCTCCGCCTTCCTGTACCACATGGAGATGAGAAAGACCACGGCAGGCTGATTACACAGCATCAGCATTCACATTTTAAGCTTCGTTCGCTTCGAATCATCACTGTACGTACCACAAAGCTTGCTTCCATAAGCCCAAGCAGTAGGCGCAACCCGATCAACTGTGCTGGGGTTTTGATCATTCCCATGAAGGATACGACGGTTCCCCAAAGAAGCATCATGGTCGGTATATACAATGAAGGCCTCAAGCGGGTCAGAAACATGCTGCGGTCGTGTCGGTCAGCTATAAATGGAAACACTCTGTGCGCGATCATACTTGGATGGAACTTGACCAATGATGTAGCCAACAATGAACATAACAATGGCAAGGGAATATTCTTGATCGGTCAGACCAAGGGCCACATCCATTCCAGCAACTTTCGCATTGCCAATGTTGGATCGATCCTGCGCGAAGAAACGTCAATCAGCCATGATATAGGGTGAGGCGGTGCAAGGCAGCCCCAACCATGTAGGAAAAGAGGTAGAGAACCCAGAGTGAGCACATAAGCCGCAGATCAATTTTTCTCAGCAGCCTTTTCTCCGATTCGCTATCGACGAGGGCATCTGTATCTCGACGATGTGAGTTAGATAAAGTCGGACATGGAGTTAGATGGGAAGACTTACGCTCTACGCCCTCGCCGGTGGCCTGCAGCTTGTCCGACGTCTCGGCATGCTCCATGTTGAGGTCGACGTTGGATAGTTTTCGGGATGCCATGACTGCCTGTTGAACGCCTCGCGGTAAAGAGAATAGTCGGCGTTCGGGGTTATGAATGCCTGGCTGATCAAGGGCCAAGATTTTCGGCAACAAGATGCAGAGATTGAGCGACTCTGATGCAACGGATTGAGATCAAGATTCCTACCCGAGGTTGGCTTGTTGAGAATTAAAGTTCATCTTATATCCTGCTGAGCCAAGTGATCAGTGGCGACTTGAATAGTCCCAGAGACAAACGGACTCGCTGTCGGCTCCGAGCCAGGGTAGTAAGGGAGGGAGGAGTTCGATGCCCAACGGCCTGGTTCAGAACAGCATGACTCGGGTGCTTGCATCGTAGGGTGCCAAGGAACTTGCAAGCGAAGGATTGGCTTCCTAGTGGAGGACAGAAAACCTGAGACGCGGTGTGGCCAGACCCAGCCAACGGATCCCATGTGTTTTGATGACCCGCGGAATTGCAGTTGAGGCGCGTGGGGATATCCGGAGTGGGTGTTCTGGGGCTATGTCTGGGGCCGTATCAGGCGACTTGAAGATCCTGGGGCGCAGATGCGGGGTAGGGCTTGACGGGATGGCGCAATCCGATGAATTGCGTTTGGAAAGAGATATTTTGTCCCATGGAATCTTTCGATGGATTGGACAGGATATCTGCTGCAGTCCCGATGCCAACATCAGATTTGACCATTTCGGGCGCTCGGCGCCGAGTGGGGCCGTGCTAGGTGGAGATATGCGGGGAAGTCCGGGATTTCGGCGCCGAGTGCCAGATTTTGCAAGTTACGAATAGCGCATCTCCCGATGCTCAGCGCGTCGGCGCTGAAGCGTCATATCGTCAAGTCGAGTAAAGGAGCCGGCCATTCTAAATCACGGAGTTTGATGTCATATCAACCCAAGTGAATGGGACAGGCCATCGAAATCTCGAGTGCATTGGTATTCTCGACTTGTGTTGGGGATCAAGGGTCAGAATAAGCTCACTTTCAGTCTGCCAATCGGAACTCGCGTACAATTTTCACTGGAGAATGGCTAAATTAGGAAAATCTTTCTGCCGATTGTTGTCGAGATGTCCCCACTCGGACTTGAGAGCTTGACGTTTCTCTTCTGCCACCCCAGATTCGGACTCTCGCCAGTTCTACCTACACAATTGGTTGCTCTATCTTATCGGAACGTGCTGGTAACGTGAGCCTGAAATCACTTTGTCCACAGGCCGAATTCGGTCACCGTTTCATTTTCACCCTTCAGACTCGCCCTTGCCCGGAGCGGACATGCCCGCCTCACCTCCAGCAGGGTTGGATGTGCACGGCGAACTTCAGGGCCCTGGCGGCCTCGAAGACCCCGGGCACATGCAGTCCGCGCCGCTGTCCCGATTTCAGACCACGATCGAGTACAACACACATGTTGGGAGGCGTTTCAAGGCATGCCGGACCTGCAGAAAACACAAGTTGAAGTGCGAGCGCAATAATGACGGTACCTGTCAGCGCTGCCATGATAACGGGGCCCAATGCGTGTTCGATACCGTCGGCGCTCGTAAGAGAGAGCCAGCCAGCAAGCGTAATGACGTATGCGCCAGGAGGTTCGTGGATTGAGAAGGCCTTGTCCGTGAAGCTGACATTACTGACAGCGTGATAGCTTCCCGGCCCAGCTAAGCCCAGGCCCAAAGAGCCCTACCGACCGCGCTCGACCGAGGACCATGCAAACCGCTGCAATGGATTCGGGGCTGCCCCCATCTTCAGTTCCGCCGCCATCACAAGGCTTGGTCACAGGTCGGGCAACAAGCGTGAGAGGTTCTCCCGCCGAAGCGGATGCGTACCACCACACGCCCACAACACAGCCATCAGAGCTCACGTCGGAGGACTTGCGAGCCCCTGTCTCTGCCATGCACAACATGAGCCAATATGAGGGTTCCACCCACCGCCTTTCCAAGACTCCCACCGATGCAGGTTACAGCGCCGATCAGCGATCAGCCTTTCGCCCAGGGCTTCTGTTCGGGAGGGAGACTAGACAGGGAGACATGGTCTCAAAGGGAATACTGGATCAGCGGCAAGCAAGACAGCTGTTCAACACGTAGGTTCTTGCATCCTATAGCCACCCTCGGGATCGCTGACGAGGGCCTAGATTCATGGCCAGTGCGAGCAGCTTTCTTCCCATCTTCGATCCGATACTGGACAGCTTCGAGACCCTGCGCTGTCGCGAGCCGTTCTGTTTTGCCGTGATTCTCACGCTGGCCTGTTGCATTGACGGGTCTCTACTCCGAGAGCAATGTCTGAAGGAGGTCAAGGAGCTCGTTGCGGGGAGCTTGTTCCACTATCCAGCTTCCCTTGGCAAAGTACAGGGCATGATCCTCCTGGTTGCGTACGCCGAGAGCACCTGGTTTGCAATCGGCCACGCGCTGCAGATGGCCCTGGACCTCGGGCTTGACAAGACCTTGTCACACGAGCAGATGCCGGACCAGCCAAGTTTCAGTCAATCGGAAGGCCAGCGCCAGGTTATCCGGAGCGCGAGGGTCTGGCTCGCGCTGTGCTTCATCGAGCGAGAAATCGCAATCGGGACGGCCAGACTGTCAAGAATCCCCAAAGTTCCATCCACTGACCTGGCGCATTTCACTTGCCAGTCGCAGGCTCACCCCCCCAACATGAGACTCGCATCTCTGGTAGAGGCAGTACAAATCAGAGGTTCGATGGTTAGGGCAAGAGTGATTAGAGCCCAGCTGACGTCTTGGCAGACGAGTTCTTGTCTACAATCACTGCGGCAGAGGGCCTCGAGGGCAATGGCCTACACCAGTTGCGATGCATGGAGGCCAGGTTCGAAGAGTGGCTACAACACTGGGATGCGCTACATAAAGGTGGGCAGGCTCATAGCATCTACATTGTTAATCGTTTAATCAACGCGTGCACAGTAAACTGACGTTCGCCAGATTGTGGCTACGACGTATCTTCGTTCCAGAGAACCAGCCTCTACGGCCAAAAACGCTACGCCATGATCTTTCTCGGGTGTGCCACGATCGGCAGAATCAGTGGGAGTCGACAGCTGTCAGTGGCAATCAAGGACCCGGGCGGCGCTTTGCGGGAAATCATTGACTTCGTCATATCCATCGCAATGGACCAGTTGCACCTTGTTCTGCAATCAGATTCCTACAAGTGGCACCTGAAATGGGCCACCAACTACACGATTCTGTCCTTGACCTTCACAGGTACGTCCGGGTTGTTTGGTCACAGCGTCTATTAACCTTCTCCAAGCGATATTCACACTGGAAATCTCCCGACACCGAGACGACTTGAATGCGCGAGATGTCTTCGATACGGTGGCTGGCATCTCCCAGATACTTGCCGATTACCACGACCCATTCTTCCACCAGCTAATACATGTCCGCTTGTCGCAGCATCCCGGCGCGTCATCGCACATGGACAACGAGTCGACCCATCTCGGTTATGATGACCAACTCGCCCTTGGCTATAGCCCTAATCCAGCGTCGGCTCATCAGGGGCCCGTCAATCCTTCTGCCCCCGATGCTCGATTACAGCTTCCCGTAGACGCTATGAGAGAACCATTAGCACCAGGCATGGGGTTTGATGGAGTATATCGCCAAAATACTCTCAACCAACTGCTAGAGACCCCTGACTGGATGATGAACCCCTCGTCTATGCTGGTATTTGACCTGAATAGCTGGCAAAACAATGACGAGTTCGGAGCCAATTGCTAGGCCATACGATGGACCGCTCACCAAGCGTCATTGACGTAGCATGGCGACCCGCAGTTTGCACAGGTACCAGCCAAAACTCCAGGGCATTGGCGACGATATATTACCAAGTACACGTTCGTCTAGCAGCTGTTGCTGTTCATTTCGAGCATTGAAAACCCACCCTCATCCGTTATTGCAGGTTCTCCGGACTACACGGCCTGGCCCTCTGTCGAATATCTGTTGCTGTCTATTATCCGAATAAGTTCTTTTTGACACCCGCATGGCCACAGTCCTGCAGATAGAAAAGGCCTCCTCCCTCCTCTCCGTCCCAGGCTGGGTCTGCACTGTCCGTCTTTGCAGTTGTCACCACCATGTCCCGGAGATCAGAACCAACCCAGGCGCCATGGGTCACCCTGGATGCATTGATGTTCCAACTCTGAAGAAACCTCCCATCAGCACCGTATTTGAGGACAGCGCCACCCTCCCATATGAAAGTGTAGAGGTTACCGTCACTGTCTGTGATGAGGCCGTCCGCTTCCCCGTCGGCGTCCTCACGCGACACAAGCGCTCTTCGGTTGGATATCTCGCCTGCTCCGGGGTCGAAGTCATAGGCCCAGATGCACTACCAACGTCAGGGCGACAATCCTGTCTGTGCTGAAGCACGAGAGAGCACTCACATTCTTGTACGAATCAACAAAGTACATCAAATTGTTGTCTGGCGACCAACATAGTCCGTTGCCTGCGACAACACCGCCTTTCTGCATGATTGTCAGGGTGCCGTCGGGGTCGTATCGATAAATACAGCCAGCGGCCTGATGCTGTTTTGCTTCAACAGATGACCTGGGAATGGACCTTACGGCTAATCAGTCGGGATGTCTGACGGAAGGGGAAATGACCTCTCACTCTCCAATCCGGTCGATGCTCCCCACCCACAACCTGCCAGCACTGTCGATCCCGGCATCATTAAGACGACAGGCTGTGGCATTTGCAAAAATCTGCTTCTGAACCGACCACTCCCCCTCCTCTGAGACTCTCACGATCGCGGAGAACGAGCAGACGAGGTAGCCTCCATCGCGGTGGAAACCTAGGAAGGTGATGCGCTCAGGGCATTGAATAGTACGCCGTTTGAAACTGCCGCTTAATTCAAGAATGTTGATTGCCTGACCGAGGACATCCACGTAATGCAAAGTATTATCGCTCTCGCGGTAAAGGGGCGACTCGCCCAGTTGGGTGTGAGGAAGCACGAAGGCCCGGATCCGTTGACTCATGGCTGCTAGAGGATGACTGATGAGCGCATTGCCCAGGGAGGACGAGCCTCACGGCATGCGGAGTGTTACAATGTATAGAAAGTGTTGAGGATCTTTGCAAAGAAGCGGGAGAAAACAAGGCGACACTCAAACGACTGACCCATGCTGGCCGGAATTACGAGCAGACTTGCTTCGCCGAAAAGTTACTTCGGACACGCCCTTGGCCGATGATTTGTGCGACAGGCCCACTCGGCTCCGAACGTAAGCAAAGGATTCGCTCCGAGAGGCAAAAATCGCTCTCAACGTCGGGCATGTCACATGGTAAAAGTGGCTCGGGAGTAAGGACCCGATTACATGTAGTGACACCAACATCAGCCTTGACGGGACCAGCAATCAGAGAGCACGGATATATCAGGACAACTAGACTTCATCAAGGAGATCGTTGGCTTTCATCAAACCATCACAATCAATCTTGTGGCCGACAACTTCTTCACCACATCAACCATCATGACCGTCAACGCCCCATTGCCTCGCGTCAGCGTCTGTGGACTGGGTGCCATGGGGATCGGGTTCTCCCGAAATCTCATCAAGAAGGGCTTCGCTGTCTCAGGATATGACATCGTGCCTCAGCTTGTGGACCGATTTGTGCAGAGTGGCGGTACCGCAACCTCCAGCCCGAAAGACGCTGCCCAGAATGCCGAGGTGTTGCTTGTCATCGTCATAAATCACGCTCAAGTCACTTCTGTGCTGTTTCAAGAAAAGACAGGGGCTATCCATGGATTGCCCAAGAACGCGGCCATCATCATCTCGTCCACAGTTCCAGGAGCCTTCTGCCAGGAGGTCAGGAAGCGACTCGACACTGAGTTTGGCCGTCCAGACGTTCTCTTGCTCGACTGCCCCGTGTCCGGAGGCGCCTCTGGAGCTGCCGACGGCACTCTTACGGTTTTCGCCTGCGGCACCGACGAAGGAATGGCACTCGCTGACCCCGTGCTCCGAACTATTGGCTCCAAAATCTGCAGAATCCAGAAGAGCGACTCGTCAAACGGCGAGACGGGATCCGGGGCGAATGGCAAGGTGTGCCATCAGGTCATCCCAGAGATCGCCATTGCTCTGGTCGCTGAAGTTATGGCTCTCGCAGCAAGAGCAGGGTTGAACACTCAGCAGGTCTACGACCACCTCCAGTCTGGCAAGGGCGCCAGCTGGATCATGGAGAACCGCATTCCTCATGCGCTCGCAGGCGAAGACACTGTCTACTCTGCCATGACCAACAGTCAGAAGGACTCGTCTATCATCGTGAGAACTGCTGGAGAGAAGTCGTTCCCTGTCCCGCTCGTCGCGACGGCGGAGCAGATATACCAAACTACCGTTTATCTCGGCTGGGCAGGAATGGATGATGCCGCTCTATGGCGCCTTTACCTCCCTGGTCATCCCGATAACGCCATCCATCTGCACACAAAGGTCGAGGCTGACGCCACAAAGTCGACCATTGGCCTTCAGGACATCGAGGACATCATGGTTGGGGTGCATCTGGCTGCGACTGCCGAGTCCCGGGGATTCACGCAGGCCGTGGGATTGAATGCCGACCAAATGTTTGACATTGTCTGCGGAGCTGCTGGCTGGAATGTGCAGTTCGAGCGGTATGCGCCCAAGATGAAGAAAGGGCCTTGGTTTCTGCGGGAGATCGAGGAGGCTAGGGAAATCGGCATCAAGTTGGTAAGTGGTGCAATATCCCATAGAGCGCCTCATGCAGTCTAGCTAACATACCCACCCCCAGGCCAAGGCGGTCGCAAAGGCCAGCAGTATCGGCGCTCCTTTGCCTATGGCTTCAGCTGCCGTTCAAGTGTTTGAGCTGCAGGTCGGCCCTCTCTCAGAGGGAGCGTAAGAGTTGGCATGTTGATGGACAGATCTCCATACAGTGATGCTCATGTCTGAATGGTAAACCCCATGACGGGTGTGTCCTGGGGCTGTATCCTCTCTTAGCATAACCAAGCAAGTTAGAATGAAACGATATACATGATGAAACAGTCTCAATCGCATGTATCAATGATCGGTCACTTCTGGCATCCTCTATCCGTGAAACCCAGTTCCCATCGTTAGCGGGCCGCTTCGAAGCCCGGCATCGTCCGGGCTTACGGACATAGGACACCAGTACCAAGTACTTGTGGTTTGTTCCTCAAGAGTCCATTCCACTGCCGAAACCCAACGCTACAAGGCGATAGAGTTAGCATCGAATGCATATCAAAGGGAGATTTTGCCCGTCAACGTCAGGGATTATCTACGCGGTACAAGCTTCCGTAGCCATCAAAATAGGAACAACTGGTCTAATTGTGGTTAGGAAAGTGGTGGGTTATTGTAAATTTCTCACCACTACTCTGTTGCAAGGCGCTATTCTCTGAAGGACCTGATAGCATGGAGAATCAGTTGATTCGCCCTACTGATGGTGATACGAAGAGCATCAAAGCGCTTACAAGAATTGCCCACGAACCAGACCTTGTTTGTATTGAGGCTCTTACACGTGGACAACAAGGGCGGGAACACCATGAAAATATTGATCCGGTCCCTATCCTAAGCAACCTTGGGCTTGTCTATCTGGAAGAATGTTTTGACCGTGTTGAAATACCCTTCATATTCCACCTCATACGACTCATCGTCCCCTGATAGGTCATAGTGGTAGTGACCACCCTCATCCTTTTTGTTGGAGAAGCAGTGCGTGTGTTCCAATCTTACGCCTAGCCTTTCGGGGTCCGCGGAATGGAAGACTGCGAGGCAAACCATGGGCCCATCAAAGTCATGGTATGACAGCCACCCATCAAGGGCCGCCTGGCTCTTGAAAGGCAATTCATGCTGGGGTGGGAAGGGTGGCATGACGTGATATCGTGCCTTGCCCTTCTTCATAATGAAGACGCCTCCGAGAGAGACTTGCCGGTCCTCTCCATATGCTTCTCCGAGGGCGTAGCGCATAAAGTCTGTAAAACTGGCAACCTCTCCCTTTCGGCCTTGAGCAGTAACCTTTACTACAGGGCCTGGGCGTCCGAGAGACCCATACAGGTTCATCATGAGGGCACAGTCAGTGCTGCCCGAAGCAGGGCATCCCACTGTTGGCTCTTGGCCGGATTCGATCGTGAGTCTGGCAGACCGAGTGAGATTGTTCAGCTTGTCAAATCCACCCTGCCAGCTCATGTGTGGTGCAAGCTCGGAGGGCATGCCATGGACATGGGCCGGGCCAGCTCCCGCCCCGAGAATGGATCCTTGTTCGGGGGACATTCCCATCAACTTGGCGCAGTCGATGAGCGAGTACTGTTTTTCGGGGCGCGGTTGCGGAAACAGGTTGGCCTGGCCGCCAATGTCTGCAGCAGTTTCGGACCCTGTGAGGCCCTCACATGCGAGACTGAACGGCGCATTGCGGAGGTCAGGGCAGTCCACGACGGTCGCCGAGGAGGCGAGGTAGTTTGAAGGGAGCGCCGAAGCTAGAACCTCGGCGATTTCTTCAAGCGATGGGGGTGAAAGGGGGTGTCGGGTGGCCTCCATGCTGAGTTAGAAGCAAAAGTAACAACTATGAAAGACGACAATGAGGATGCTATACGTGTAGTTTGAAGCCATTATTTGAACATTATTCTTCCTTTCTGGCTCTTTCTTATAACTCACAATAAGCTGGTCGAGTGAAGCCATCTCCATGGCTTTATTGTTCGACTCAACACACCCCGTCCTCGGAGCCGGTTCAAATATCCCCGACTCCGAGACCCCCACTCGGCGCCGAATTTCCGTTTTCGGCAGCATCTGAATGCGGACCAAAGCACGGCAGAAACTCAACAGGCTCCGTGCATTTCATGGAAAAGAGTAAATCCGTCAGCCGGGCTGGCTTGGTCTGCATCCGCTTGATAGAGGTGAGAGACGGCAAGTGACGGAGGGTTATCCTGTGACTTCAAGTGAGTTTGTCCAATAGCTAAAAATGTAACAAGTTATATGGTGTGGGCGGATGAGGAGAAGTGTGGTCTCTATATCTTGATTTTATTTTATATTATGTAGCTATCTAGAGCATAGCACTTGCCCTGACAAAAGCTGCTGAACACTATTTTATCCTGAAAAGAATAGAATATAGAAAGCTTGAATATTCAACTTTTTAGATTAGTCTTATGATGAGTATTGTTTGAGATAATTTAACGCTTAGATAAAATATTATCTTTAACTCAGATCCTTCGGTTATACGTGGATGCGTCAGCTTTCCTCGGTGTCGCTAACAAGCTGTCACTGGGGATCAACCCACACGCCCAAGACAGAGCGTCCTAGTCTTTTATAGTCGACCACCGACCCTGTAGTTAGAGCGCGTTATGTTGGTGATGTTGAGATTGACTTGTCTCATCAACCTGCGCCGGTAGGGTGTTGTAGGTATTAACCTGGGTTTGTTACCTCTAGATATCACTTTTGAATTCACTCCTAGATTTTCCTTTTATCGTTGGTCGTAGGTAAAGGGCATCTATTTCTAAGAGATCCCTCTGTGCTAAACAGAGGATGGCTAGCGCGTGTAGAAGCATTTTTGCCCTCCTTTCTGTGTTCAATTCTTGGTCGCGACTGTGTCTTAACAGTTCCACCCACCGTCCACACACAGCGTGGCTCCTGTGATGAAGCTTGCCTCATCACCGAGAAGAAAGGCGTTCAACTGGGCGACCTCGATGGCCTCGCCAAATCGCTTCAGTGCAGTACTTGAGGGATCCTCCTGACACACGTCGGACTGATTTGCTTGAGCCCTGGTCATCATTGGTGTCGAGATGTACCCTCTGTCAGTCACAGCAGTGTTAGCGCAGGATACCAAGTACTGACAAGAATGTGGAGGGGGAACCTTACGGGGCAATGCAATTGACCCTGATGCCCTTGGCACCGACTTCCTTAGCAACGGAACTTGTGAGTCCCACGACAGCGTGTTTTGAAGCTGCGTATGCCGCCGCCGCGTCACGCCCCTGGAAACTAAGGCCACTTCCGGCATTGACGATGCTGCCGCCCCTGGAAAGATGAGGCAACTCGGCCCTCATGCAGTTCATGACACCTTTAACGTTGACGTCAAACACGAAATCCCACTCTTCGTCATCCTGGTCTGTCAAGTACGCGACATTGTGAGACTTGGGGATGACGCCGGCAAGATTCGCAGCTCCATCCAAGCGACCGAAGCGCTGAACTGTTTTCTCAATCCAGTCTTCAACCTCCTTTCGCTTTCGGACATCGACCCTCTGGATATGCAAAAAGTCTTTTTGGGATTGAAGGAAGCCCGCCAGCTCCTCCAGCGCTTTGTTGTCGATATCACAGACGGAAACCGAAGCTCCTCGACTGATCAACAGGCGAACCGTTTCCAGCCCGATTCCAGAAGCACCTCCTGTCACAGCAAACACTTTCCCTTTGGCAGATGACATTTGGTCCTGAGAGAGTTGTAACTGAAGATGATCGAGACTCTGAACGATATGCTGAGCTATGCGGAAGAAGATGAAGACGTCTTGTCACCTTATAAAACACAGGGTAGCCGATTGGAGAGCAACTGAATCTTTCTGTACTGGGAAACCAGAATGGTAGAGCTAGATCACGTTGTCACTATTGAAGCTGGCCTCCCGACTTGATGGTATCTGCTTCATGTTAGCGCCGACTCGGCCATTAACTTGGCTAGCTTCGGGGTTTGAATCGGCGCCGAGGACTCCCAGAGAGGGGGCCCCAGGCGACGCCGAAGCTAACAGGGAACGAGGAAAGTTTAAATCGGCGCCGAAGGTACCTTGTCTCCTAAGGCCCAAGTCGGGACTGGGGGGTGGGCACAGGCTTCGCCTCCAGCTCGTACGTGTCTGTGCTTGCTCTGATGATTGCCTCAGGTGACCCAAGCATGGCCGTCAACAACACTCTAGCTTCATCAGAACGATGCCAAGATCCGGGGAAGCCATCACTGTGGTCCTTCCGCACCTGTATATAAGGGGTAGATATATTCCCCAGATCTGTCTAAGTCAGCATCATCGTAGCCCCAGAATCCCCGGAATACCCCAGATCTTCAGTTATCCCAGCCACCACCCATCGAAACCACCCGCCGTACGTGATAGGCAACCGTCATGTTTGGCAAAGTGGCTATTGTTCGTCCGCGAGAAGGCGAGACGGGGGCCGTGTGGTTCTCGGTCCTGCTCGGCCTCTTTGTTGCCTTTGGAGGAGTCCTTTACGGTAAGAGATAGTCAGAACACTCACGCCTTATTAACTCGACTAAACTAGCCGCAGGCTTCGACACCGGAATTATTAATGGCATACTTGCTATGAAGTATTGGAGGAATCATTTCTCGACGGGCTACCGCAACCGGAGTGACGGCGAACTCGATATCAGTTCCTCCCAGAGCTCCCTAATTGTGTCGATCCTCTCCGTTGGGACATTCTTTGGAGCACTGAGCGCTGCACCTCTGGCGGATTGGGTCGGTAGACGTCTGTCCTTGTGCGTTGGCAACGTCGTGTTCGTTAGTGGCGTCGCGCTTCAGACCGCTTCGACTGCGATTCCAGCTTTCACTGCCGGCAGATGCCTGGCAGGATACGGCGTCGGCATAATCTCAGCTACCAGTACGTACGATTAACTATCCATCGACCAAAACTGAACTGATATAACGGCTAGTCCCTCTCTACCAGTCGGAAACGGCTCCCAAGTGGCTGCGAGGCACCATCGTCGGGACATACCAACTGTCCATCACCATCGGGCTGCTTATTGCTGGCGTGGTGAATAACGCTACGAAAGATCGCAATGACAGCGGCTCATACCGCATTCCAGTTGCGGTCCAGTTCGTCTGGGCTATCATCCTGTTCACCGGCGCCCTCTTCCTCCCCGAGACACCCAGGTTCCTCGTCAAGAAAGGAGCCATGGACAAAGCACTCGCGTCTCTCAGCCGCCTCCGCCGACAGCCTGCCGACGACCCTTCTCTGCAAGCCGAACTGCGTGAGATCCAAGCCCATCATGAATACGAGCTCAGTGTCGGGTCGGCCACCTGGGCTGACTGCTACAAGGGCAACAACCTCAAGAGACTGGCCATCAGCTGTGTGCTTCAGGCTTTTCAGCAACTCACGGGGGTCAACTTCATATTCTATTACGGCACGACTTTCTTCCAGAATTCTGGAATCCAGAACCCATTCGTCATCAGCATGATCACCAACTGCATCAATACTGTGTCTACCCTACCTGGCTTGTGGGCAGTCGAGAAGTTCGGTCGTCGACAATTGTTGCTTGTCGGAGCAGTGGGGATGTGTGTCTGTCAAATCATTGTTGCCATCGTCGGGACCGTCGATCATGGGCCGTCTGCCCAGAAAGCTCTGGTGGCCTTTGTGTGCTTCTTCATCTTCTTCTTTGCCTGCACATGGGGTATTGGAGCTTGGGTCGTCACCAGCGAGCTCTTCTCACTCAAGGTGAGGGCCAAGTGCCTTGCTCAGTCCGTAGCGACGAACTGGCTGCTGAACTGGGCACTTGGCTATGCCACGCCGTACCTGGTGGACTCGGGCCCTGGGAATGCTGGCCTCGGGGCTAAAGTGTTTTTCATCTGGGGAGGATCCTGTTTTTTGAGCATTTTCTTTACCTATTTCTTCATTTACGAAACCAAGGGCCTCAGTTTGGAAGAAGTCGATGAACTCTTCGAGCAGGTCTCGTCTGCGCGCCAGTCTACGAAGTTCCTACCACCAAGCACCATCGACATGGCTGAGGCTATTGATGGCAAGCAGAATTCTTCCCATGACGAAAAGGGGCTGGCTCAACAGCATGCCGAGTTTCAGTGAGGGCAAGAGAAACCTGTAGCTGAGTATTCGATTGTCAACTGTTCAGGACCTGCAAGTCACCGGTAGGCCTGAGAGTTCTGCTTAGGATACTTGATTGCTACAGAGGATAGAGATCTTGATCCTGTTTGGATGCTTTGCAACACGGATCGATCCACTTTATCATTAACGGACCCAGGCAAGAACAGATGTAATATTCTCTCTCCAGATGTAGTCAAATTATATGAATGACGGACAGTTAGTCTTAGTTACTCGCTACCCTTTTCGTGCACCATACCTATCTGGCATATATCAACTGTCTCTCGTCACCTGGTAACCAGAACCTGGGAGCTGAGCGGGAACTGCGCATTACGAGGCGTGAATTCCATTCAGGTAGACTAGACTAGCTACTTGACTGAACTGCCGGGATTGCCAGTTGCCTCTTAAACGCTTTTCCCGTCCAAACCCACGTATAGATCATACCCGAAATCGGCGCTTGGGTCGTTAAACCTGGCCTTCTCATCCATGCTGCCAATGCCGGCAACGTCTTCTTCGTCGAGTACTATCTCTTCAGCTTTTGAATTTTCGCGTATTTGCCATTCGATGGTGCTCTTCGGTATCACACATCTGCCGCCCTGAATGCCCCAAGCCAATGCGATCTGAATAGGCGATTTGCCATGCTTCTGCGCGACAGCGAGGAGAGTCGGATGATCGATGAGTCGGGTCATTTGCGCAACCTCCTTTGCCCACGACACATCTCGGTAGAACGTATTGAGGTTACCGCATGGGCTGAACTGAATGATGCGGATGCCGTTCTCGTTGTGCCAGTTCACAAAATCCTTCTGCTGGAGGTACGGATGGAGTTCCATTTGGTGGGCGGCTGGTACCTGGAGTCCCGAGGTTAGCATTCGGCATGATGAGGCATGGCGGACGTGCTTACGATGGTGGCCTCCCTTACGAGTTGTTCTAGCTCAATTTTGCTGAAGTTTGACACTCCAATTGCTCGTGTCTTTCCGGTAGCAAGAAGCTTCTCCATTGCCTTCCATGTTTCTTTGAAAGGCGTTGGGTCTGTGAGCATCTTCCCATCTGGGCCAAATGGGAGCAAATCTGGCCCACGCTTGAACGAGCATGGATAATGCATCAAGTATAGATCGACATACTCGGTGTCGAGGTCACGCAAAGATTCATCCAGAGCTGGTTCCACGTCATCGGGGTGATGGGCATTGCACCACAGCTTTGTGGTCAGAAAGATTTGGCCGCGTGGAATACCACTTCGCTTGATCCCCTTACCGACCTGCTTCTCTGTCCCGTAACTGCAGGCCCATCTGGTCAGCGGTAGCCAAAACACCAGGGGCCTGGTGGACAGAAGGCTTACTTGTGGGCTGTATCGATATGCCTGTAACCGCACTTCAGCGCGGTGTAGACTGACTCCTCTTGTTCAGCTGGATCTTGAAAGGTTCCTAAGCCCACGGCGGGCATGCGTTGTCCAGTGTTTAGTAGGACCGTCTTCCCGTCGTAGAGAGAGAGATTTCGTGTCTCTGATTCCTGACCCATGATTATTCTTGTTCTGGGGCGACTTCCTGCGATGCAGCAGGAAAGGTTATTATTGCAAGGCAACTGTGTTGACGTCGGGTATTTACGCCGGTAATAAGGGAAAAAAACTGTGTTCTTTTTTATAGTTGAAGCATCCCTCCTTTAAGGGGACAGCAAGCAGAATAGGTTCTGGGGCGACCATGATGGAGTGGCAAAGAATTGCTGCTAGAAGATGGCCCCATTTAAATATGTCAACCGTGTGCTAATGCAACAGCCAACAGGTTGGAAAGCGGAGGAGGCGCAGGCGGAGTTGACCATCCGGTTGATGATCATCTCCATTACTTAAACGGGCATCTCCGAAATGTGGGAGTCTCAGCTGACTACGTGCATGGACGAACCAACGCCACTGTTTGTCTGCATTCCGGCCTCAGTGTGGTGGCACCCAGACCCCCTTGCTGTCCCTCCTGCCGCATCTCCTCTGGCCTCACGCTTAACTACCTATCCATGATTCATGGGCTCAGCCAGATGAAGACGGTGTCGAGATCTTTCACGAGTAGAGCGACAGCAGAAAACCAACTTTGGAGTAGAATCTTGGAAGTCCGCATACACATTGGTCGACTCCTATTTGCAGTCTCGGCGGCCGCCAGTTTCTTAGGCGATAGACATCTTCATCCCCCCATTCGCACAAATAACGCTGCCCGTGGTCCAGCCGCTTTCTGGTGAGCAAAGCATGTCGACCGTGCCGGCTATTTCGCAGGTGAACCCTGGCCGTCTTCCCTTCATCGGCCCCTTGACCACTGCATCAAACCTCTCCGCATCCCGTCCCGCCATGGTCAAAACATCCTTCTCCCCATGATAGCTTGCCAGAGGCGCTGCATCAACATATGGCTGGTTGATATCCCAGAACTCCTGGCCTGCCTTCTCATACATATCCCCCCACGCTGGACCAGGGTTAATGGCATTGACAGTGGCGCGCTGAGCAAGCTCTCGGCTCCAGACACGCGTCATTGCCTCCACGGCTGCCTTACTTCCTGCGTAAACAGACTGACCTTGGTAGCCGATCGAGGAAGAAACGCTAGAAACAGTAACAATGCGACCCGATCGGTCTGTCGGGAGGTGCGGTGCAACAGCTTGGGTGAGCAGCAAGGGAGCCAGGGTGTTGATTGTATAGACCCGTTCGAATTCAACACGGTCGATAGCACCTTGCTGTTGGTCGTTGAGATGTTGATTTGATGACACGCCCGCGTTATTGATCAAGATATCTACTTGAAAATGACCCTCTGGGCTGTACGACGCGAGCAAATTCCTGGCAGCTTGAAGGATTTTCCGAGAGGCACCATCAGGGTCTTCCAGGTTGGCCTGTACACAGCTACAGTGAATATTGTGCGTGGAGGAAAGCTGTCTACTCAACTGCTCGGTTGGAAGTGTCGAGGAGTCTGATGAGTACGCGAGCAGGAGGTTGCATCCTTTGGCTGCAAGTCTATGCGCCACGGCAGCACCAATGCCTAAAAATGCTTCATTAACAAGGGACAAACTTGCGGGCAGCGGCACAACGTTGTATTGCCCGAGGTTGCACACGCTTGGATGCTTACCTCGCGATCCTCCTGTCACGATCCCGAGTTTGTTGTCGTATGGGCGCGGTGATGTCATTATGAACGATGGTACGTCGGAGATGCGGCCAAGGGTAGGAGTCCTAGAGACCAGCAGTGATTATCAGGGCTGCAATCGTGACAAATTGCAGGGCACATAGACAGTTTAATGTGTATGTCGCCCACGTAGCTGAGGCCATCTGATGGCTCACACTCGTGGTTCTTTCATTGTGTCGAACGAGGCACGAATGCGCCAACCGAAGCAGTCTACTTCATGTGGCCGGAAGACCCGCAGACAGGAAATGTCGGAAATCGGAGAGTGGACTTGATCCACTCGGTCAGCATTCGGCGCCGATTTTTGAAGCGGATGCTCCGAGGGAACATGGTGGGCTCTAGGCTTGCTCCGATTGGAGAATTAAGACGCCGCCAGAGAAGACAAATTCCTCCGCATATCTAGTCTGGGTTGACACATGGCGTGTTCGTTCGACGAGCTAAGATGGCACGCGGTAGCAGGTAATCGATAACGGATTCTAACTCGTACCATCTGGATGCCTTGATATGAAGAGTCTAATGGAGACGAAAAGAGCTGCTAACCACTAACCATTGACTCTATGCCCTCCAACTAGATAACACAATATCCATGTACGCGGCCGTTGACTCCGCGACAACCTCTACACACTCCTCTAATAATTGGGTGAAGGGAACTTTGTTGATCTGCCTTTCCACGTGGTCATAGTAATCAGCAAGGATGTCCCGGTTCAGGTTGACCTTTGTCACTCCGGCGGCTATGAGCTGTCGGGTAAGAGTCTGGGGGAAGTTGTTGACTCCATGAAGAGCAATGAACGCTCCACACTTTGACGTGACTCGGCGGATCTCTTCAAGACTGGAAATAGCATGGTTAGCGTTGTCGACCCGCCACCTTGCCGCAGGCGTTCAAGGCATCAAGACTCACCGGTCATACTCCAGCACAATACCTCGGGGTCCATACTCTCCATGGACATTACCAAAAGCCGGCGCGAGGATATTTACGCCTGTACCAACAAACTGCTCGGCTTCAGTAGGAGAAGTCATGAGGCCAGAAAGGTCAGCGGTATCCGCCAGGCCGTCTTCACCACCTTCTATTCGCCCTGGCTCGGCCTCGGTGGCTTTACCTCTGGCCTGGCAATAAGCCACCAGTTCCCTAGTTTTGGCAAGATTTTCCTCCTTTGCCAGATGTGACATGTCGATCATGATTGAGTCAAACGGGAGACCACAAGCCAGCTTGACAAGACTTTCATCTTGACAGTGATCAAGATGTACCGCCACAGGAACAGTCGCTTGCTTGGCTGCAAGCGCAGCCGCGTGGACGAGGATTCCATCCGAAAAGGTCACGGCCCATGGGAACAGTTGTATGATAAATGGGGATCTTTTCCTTTCTGCAGCACGGACAAAGCCAAGTATGTGCTCGATGTTGTAGCTAGAGGCATCATCCAGCGTCAGTTACTGGGCTGGTCTTGAATGGGCACGCAGACATACGCAATCGATGCCACAACTCCATATCCGCCACCTGCTGCGGCTTGCAAGATGGTATTCGTCTTGTTGTTGCTCAATCGCGGCTGGGCCATTGCTGGTAGTCGTGCTAGCTAAGCTGGCATCCGCTTTAACAAGTCACAAATGAAGGCGTTCTTCTGGTCGGCATTACCTCTCGTGAATGGAGTTGTGTCAGAATCTGCTCGGAAGTAAGACATTCATGACGTGATGATGACCTTTCCCCGACTCGGGGGTCGCCTCAGTTGGATAGCTCCCAGCGGAGAGCTTCGGTCATCTGTTTCTGGTATCCGGAGATCTTCATCAAGCAGGGTAGGGTAGTCGGAGCCGAAGCGCGGGGTAATCGTCCGAGTCTCTGCTGGATCAGAGAACTCATCCCGGCGGTCAAGTGGGCCCTCGGCGCCGAGTGATTCTTTTTGGAGATGATGTTTCCGGCGGAGCTTCCGATTACTGGCAGGTCAGGCCACATTCCCACCCTTCATCTGCACGGCTGCTCATGCTGTGCTTACTACCGGGATCTGAAAATCATCGAGATCGCACCAAGAAATCCCCCATCAGGCAGCAGCCGCGTCACAGGTCTTCACCCAGGAGCCTTCCGAATCCAACATGGCGTACCAGGGTGGTGCTCAACCCCAGCGACAAGAGCTTGGCTTTGACGGGCTTCTGATTGACCTTGATGGCACCCTCATCGACACAACCGCTGCGGTAGTAAACCATTGGGAAGAGTTAGCATACAGCCTAGCCTGAGAATCCCGTCTGTGATAAGAACATTGGCTAACAAAAATGGCAGTGTTGGTAAAGAAATTGGAGTTGACCCCGTGGCCATCCTTGAGATGTCGCATGGACGGCGCAGCCTAGACGTGTTGAAGCTGGTAGCTCCAGAAAAGGCTACTTGGGAGTGTAAGTCAAATCCCCCAGGTCGTTGACTCTTTGAAATTGTATCCCCGATCGGAGAGCAGCTATCGTCTCATGCATCTTTGATCTGGTGCTGATGTTCCTCCCTCCAGACGTCCGAGAGATCGAATCGGCCATTCCAAAGAACCACGGGCACTTGGCGACGGAGATACCAGGCGCCTCTTCATTCTTGCACTCGCTAGCATCGTTCTCTGCGCCATGGGCCATAGTGACATCGAGTACTGCCCCGTTGGCCATAGGTTGGCTGACGAGGTTTAACTTGCCATCGCCGAAGACTGGACGACTCATCACGGCAGAATCGGTCAAAGTCGGGAAACCTGATCCTGCATGTTACTCCCTTGGGCGCGATAGCATTCAAGAGGGTGACGGTCCGTTGGAACTGCTAGTGATCGAAGACAGCCCGGCTGGGATCCGAGCGGGCAAAGAAGCAAACTGCAAAGTGCTTGGGCTGCTGACAAGCCATGAGTATGACCAAGTCGCCGCTGCTGGACCAGACTGGATTGTCAAGAACTTGGAATGTGTCAAAATACTGGCTATGGATAGACAAAAGGTGAGAGTTGAGATTTGTAATATACTTTAGAATCAGAGACTTCACAGAAGACTATTGGAAGGGCTAGGAATCGCCGACGAGGTTTGCCACACATGGAATTGAGCATCCTGTATCCATCCCCAAGGGCCAGTGGCACTTAGGGAAGACCAAAAGTCGTGTGGCAATGTCGGGGTCAGCACCAGGAGCTCACAGTACCAGAGACGAAGGTGAGCCAGTGATGGCATCAGGTGCTGCTTTTAGATGAATATGACATGGTGGGGCTTCGACTGGCTTTCGTCACTGATGCTAGGGCCGCAGGTATTGTTGCAGCCGGGACAGGGTTTTGGGTCCGTGACATGATGCTCGGGTCGGCCACTCAGGACCCGAATTTTTCAGCAGCGACGGCTTTAGTTGATAGAAACGTCTCGTGTTTCTAAGCTGCTCAATGGTTTATCTAAATTTATTGCTAGATCAATCGGAGTCGCAACCTGGACTGTTGATCTTTAAAGCATGAAAGCAAGCCTCTACGCCAATACGGTAATTAGTGACGGACATTTCAGTTTGAGAGTTAGGTTATCCCGGAACTTGCGACTCCCTCCATGCCCCTGGCTTTGAGGATCCAGCTTCGGGGCTCGCCGTCACCGTCTGCTCTTCAAATATTCACCCTAATAAAGTTCGTCGCCTCTCTTCCCTTAGACACTGCCATTATTACCATCGTCGACATCGTTGTATTTATGACTGGTGTCCTCGCCGTTTTCTGGAGATATGGAATGTTTCATGTCCCCGGAAAGGTCACTTCTTGCATTCAAGTTGTTCTTAGTCTGGGCACAAGACGCAGCTTGGCCGTTGCTTGCAGTAAACTGCAGAAAGCCGTAACTTATACTCTTGCTCTACTACCTTACACGCTCCTGTGGCGAAATGATTGCATGGCGGATTAGGGCTAGTCAGTCTATTAGCCTGGGCGTTGGGTGGTCATGGATTGAGAGAATGATACTCCTACGTGGTATACCCAGTATCCCTACACCTGAGGTAACACTGGAAGGGTGTGTGGAGCCCAGGGCCGTCCTCTGTCCAACGATGAAACTAGTGAAGGGAAGCGTCATGGCGATTCCACCGGCTTGCCGGCGAACAAGGAAGTCTTATGCTGTATTGTCCTTGCTCGTTCCGTCATTATAGAGTGCTGACAGTGATGTGGAAATGCGGCTGGCTCCTCTGAATTGAGGAGTAATGCGTATCTTAGAATGTTATCGAACGGGTATTTGAAGATTGTTCATCATGAATCGTAACATGTCACAGCCCCTTTCTCCAGGGCGGCGAGCGAACCCTTCACCCGCCACTCCTAAACACTAAACACCAATTCCTGGAACAGCGGCCAATAGTCCTCTTGGGCCCATTTCCCCAGCAGTTGCAATGAGTATACAAGCTGGTAGATGCCCAGAACAGATTTAGTTGAGCCGATATCCACATCCTTCCAGAAGACTGTCCGTGATCCCTCACGGGTTGTTATGGCCAATTTGCAATCCTGCCCTTGAATAACGACACAGGGGAGGAACACGGGCAAGACATCCTGGTGTTGGGGTGACTTGGACCTCGCCAATGTGTTGAGCTCCTGCAGAAAGTTCCAGTGCGATGCCTGCCAGACACTGAGTTGCAGGGTCGCTGTGTCCCACCCTTGATCGGGCTTCTTAGTCTCGATACTGATGGCGATGGGCCGTTTGCGCAGCGGGTAGTACCCGGTGTGGTTGATGGCCCTTTCAGGTAGCCTGTCTCGGAGAGACGTGACGGCGGCTTGGATGTCCGGCGATGTGAAGCATGTGTCAAGGTAGATGCAGAAGTCGACCTTTCTCGATGGTGACAGCGGTGGCAAGAGGTGTGGGTGATGGAAGCGGTTGAACGGCGGAAGTCGAGTTAGAATGCTTCCTGGCTCTGCTTGAGGGATGTGCACAGCTCACCAGGGATGGTGGTCAACAAAGCTGGAGAATGGCTCCGAGTCGGGCTGGTGAAGAGCAGCATCTAGGACGCGAGAATGGACCAAGACGTTCCAGGAAGACTCGTCATGTTTGTTGGTAAGGCATTCTCCGGCCGCCTTGAGAATGTCAAGAACCGTTCTCTGGCTCGGGACAGGGCCAAGTGCACGGCGATGGACTGAAAAGGCGGCATCGTCTCTGCCCAGTTTCGAGAACCTCAGGTTGTCGCTATTCTCAAAGTCGGGTCGCATGTCTGAGGGGAGGATGCCGCGAACCGCATGACCTGATCCAAGTCGTCCAGGAACACGCCAATCTCGCTGACGGGTGCTCAACCAAGCCATCGACGTCTCGCACAACAACGCCCCGGTCCGTCAGTTCTAGGGCCTTGAAGTGCTGCTGCGCCGAGATGCGGCTGGAATGCTGTGAGTTTTCGGTCCCTTGCGATTGAGATGCGACCGAGGTCGTGGATCTAGACTTGGTTCCCGGGGTATGCGGCCGTGTTCGCTTCGCCCGTGGCGTTACATCGTCACTGTTTTCGCGTTTCGATGCGTTTTGTCCTTGGCTCGACATGCTATTGGAACGTTCTGGTGACGGTGGGAGAGAATAATCGGCTTGACGGCGCCGTTTCCGAGGTCGCTCGGTCGCGGTTGTGTCTGGGGACTGCGGATGCGACGGAACCTCGGATAGCCATTCCAGGATTAACTTGTTCGGCATTACGCGAAACCCATATTGATCGTAGGATCCGTTTCGGTGGTAGAGTGGATGATGTTGATGGCAAGTTGCGATGTTGCCCAGAGTGGCTTATCTTATCGCCTGTTGGCGCGGTAACGCCATTCAAAGCACGTGACTCAGGGCGAATCGGATTCATGCAGGTGGCGGGGCTAGGCTTCATCCGGTTAGCCCATGGCGAAGCCTCAGAGCTGCGACAGAGGCACGTGATATACCACATCCTCTAACACGAAATGACGTTTGGTTCAGAGTCAGGAAGGACGAAAGAGTCGTGGACCGCATTCACCTCCACCCCAACAAAATTGCTCGGGTCACCCTCTCCTCTCGAGCCCACTCGCAGTGTCGCAACTAATCGAAGCTGCTGAAAGATCGTCAGCGTTAACAAGGAACATCTACGAGACACGTTTTTTTACCCTTACAGACTGTAGCTGGGTCGAGCCTGGAAAATTGTCAACGAGATGGACTCCGATAGCGATGATGGCATCGGGCCCATTGAGCTCCCTAGTGGTCGCTTAGTCTGTCGGCCCCATGGCCAGGTAGTTTGCGGCTACTGCTGCGTCGACTATTCCTTTATGGATGAAGTGCTGGAGGAGGAATCGATGGAGCGCGAGCACGGCGAGCTTTACAGGCAACGGCTCCTCTACGAAGACTCCTTGTTGGGCTCGGAACCCGACATCGATCCTACCAGAGCTTTTACACGAGGCACAGGACGCGTCATCCCTACCAGATTCATCCCACCGTCAGCATCATCCACCCCTAGCGAATTGTTCCCAATTGGCCTCGGCCTCCAAGCGATCCCGCCAGTGGCTCGTTTTATCCGCTGCGACAACCAGGAGCAGTTCTTGATCTATGCCGACGGCGCCTGTCTCGGCAACGGACAGGCCAACCCAAGGGCCGGCTGGGCATTCGTCTTCAAACCCGAAACTACCCAGCCCGTTGGGATCGTTTCTGGCCGCCTTGAGAAGCAAGGTCCCTTCGGCGATGAACACGGCCAGACCAGCAACCGGGCCGAGCTACGAGCCATTCTTGGTGCACTCCGCTTCCGTCACTGGCCAGGCGAGGGCTTCACGACATTGGTGTTCGCTACCGACTCCGAATATGTGGTCAAAGGTGCGACCGAGTGGGCTCGCGGCTGGGTACACAATGGTTGGAGGACTCGCGCGGGCGCCGAGGTGAAGAATAAGGACCTCTGGGAGATGCTTCTCGGAGAGGCTGAGCGATGGGACTCTCGTGGTCTGAAGATACAGTTCTGGAGAATCCCTCGATTGTTGAATGAAGTGGCGGACCGCGCGGCAAAGCAAGCTGCCGAGAATGGCGTTGAAGAGGAGAAATTTTGCGAGACACTGGGCGTGCTTGTTTAGTTTCGAAAAAGAAAGATCAGGCTTGCCCAAGAACGCATACGTTCTACTCTACGCGATTTCACGCCTGATGGTCCGGCAAATCCTCGATTGCAACTGTTGAGACGGAAGATCACCAGTCCGATCCTGCGGTGGCTGGGGCAGCTGTAGGTCTGCCAGTTCTTCAACCTTCAATCAACATATTCAGTCACACCAACCTCTCAAGGGCGAGAGTTGCGGCCAAGAAGTAAGGCAACCACCCCACTAATCAGCCACCCCCCAAAGTCAGCCACCTTTGAGCAACCTCGTGTAATAAATTAAGAATAAAGATAC
>JAVIXY010000226.1:5852-44772 GCA_033030565.1 Fusarium nematophilum
TTTTTTTTTTTTTTTTTTTTTTCTTGTTTCCTGCTTTTGATGAAACCCTTGTTGTTGACAGGTCTTGTTTTTTCTTCTTCCTTTTCCTCCTCTTTTCTTTTCTTCTTTTGTTCTCTCCCTTGTTAGATGCGGTCAGAAGAAGGGGGGGAGTATGCGTCTCCAAATATGTATGTGATTGTCCAAACATGGATATGCCCCCGGGGCGGGTATCACGCAGATGGGAATTTGGAAATGGCAACAATCCGATGCTGGTTGTTCCCTTTGGAGGAGTCTGCGCCGTTCCGCTCGGGATGAGGGATGAAGATCCTGTCTACTCGGGAGTTCTTCACCGCCTCAATTGATGCTCAAGAAAGTGTTGAATGCCTCTTCTCTCTCTCTCATCAATCGGACATTGTCATACCCGTTTCCTTTGTCTCCCTGACGTTGATTACAGTTGCATCCTCGAGACCCCCCCTCCCCCTGTCACTGGGTATTTTCTTCCCACCCCCCATAATTAGTGCATGACGACAACATCCTTCCAACGGAGATCATGACGATTTTGAAGCAAGTTGAAAGAAGAGGGTTTGCTAGGAGCATCTCGTGCCCCAAGCTCCATACATACATAGTGCTTTTTTCTGTGTGGCTTTCCTGCAGTTGAAAGCTATGTCTCTCTCAAGGCCCCCACCGTCTGAGCTGACGATCCTTCGGGCTGAGTCTAGTCTTTCCATCACCGCCCCTTGGAGAAGAAAGAAAAAGACGATTGTTGTTATTTTTCTTCTTCCGAGACGTCAATCAACTCCCGAGTAGACAAGTAATCATCATCCTCCCTCTCCCCGTCACTCACACAAACATCCCCTGTGGTCAAACAATCGTAAAGCCCCCCCCCCCTGCAGACCATGCAGACAGACCGCCTCTTTATAACAATTCTTTTGACTTTTTTTGTTTCTTTTTTTCTTTTCTTGACTTCCTTCAGCCGCGCCGCGTTCGAGGAGTTGGGCTTGGCTTAGTTAGCCTTGCGGCGGCCCTTGTCCTGCCTGGCCTTTGCTTTTTTTGAAAAAAGGACCTGGGGAAGCTGGGAGGCTGCAGTAGGGCCCGGGGCATGGAATCATCCCTGTTGGCTGCTGTTGGTTTTTGGGTTTTCCTCTGATGGTGCTTTGTTGGTGCCGCTGACGTTTGATCGTCCACCTTTTTTGGTTGTGAGGGGGATCAAAGTTGATACGTAGAGGACAACTTGGTCTAGGCTGCGCTCCTATGGCCCGAGGCAGGTCGTTTCGATGGCTGATGGGTTGAGTTGTCCCGGTGAACCTAAACTCTGGAACTGACCGTCTTTGTTGCATCACGAGGCCACAGTAGTTGAGCCACAGCAGTTGAGCCAACGCATCGCACCAACTGTACCAAGCAATGACTCAAATTAATCTATACTGCTCTAAGCTGCACACTAGACCAAGCATTCGCTTCTGCCCTCTCCTATCCCCTCTTCACCCTATCCTTCAGGTTGGTGTTGATCACCAGGTCATCCTTGCCTCTCATATGCATAACAATCGTGAGGCCCTCAATGTCAATGTCAGGACACTGATGCGACAAAGATGTACCAACTCCAACGTGAACCCCCTCGGCGCGCTGCTGCGGCTGCTGCTGCTGCTGCTCAGTCATCTGGTCGTCCGCCGGCCGAGAACTGGCTTCTGACTTGAGCTGCTCAACCTCGGCGCTGAGATCCATGTACCGTGTTCGCCATGCGCATACGTGATTGTACGGGATGAGCGGCCGAGGGTTGTGGATTTCTGTAACTGTTTCCGTCTCTTCATATGACGAGTGACTTGTTGTCCTGCAGTGCTTCGTGCTTTTCACCTCCTTCGTCGTCGTCATGTGCTGTTGGTTTCTGCTCCGAGACTCCTCCACCCGGTCTTCGGCGCTCTTCCGAGCGAGCGACTGCTCGACATCCATCAGCCTCAGACGAGGCGTCGACGACTCGTTCAAAGTGCTCTGCGCGGGTTCAAGAGATTCCAATGGCTGATCCTCAACGACAAGGCGAGGTGTACCATCTGCTGGCTTTGGCGATGGTGACCGACTCGGATAGCAGAACAGGCAGTTGTCCTTTTTCTCGCCATCAGACATAGGAGTGCGACGGACCTTGCTGAGACTGCGCCTCCATCTCATAATTGGAGGAGTTAGTTGTTTCTCTCGTGGTTGGTCCTCAGATCTGTCGACTTTCCTCAGCTGCTTCCTCCACGACGATATACCCGTGGATTCGACAGCCTCCCGCTCATGGCTCTCGGTGGGCTGGGGCACCTTTCGCAGAACCGGCTTGCTTGGGGGTGAGTTTTGAACTGCATGCACCCTTTGCTTCGTATCTGTGGCGACACTAGGTTCCTTAAGAGAGGGCACCGGCTGTTGGACTCGAGAACTTGGCAGGATCTTCGTGTCGTTGCTTCTCGAGGGGCCAGACTTGAGCTGAGGTAGTTTGGTCTGCACCTTTGACCTTGAAGTTGCGTTGACAAGAGGAAATGATCGCCGTATGGGACCAACAGGTTCACGTTGCGCTTCAAAAGCCCGATCCTGCCCGATGGAATGAGGCCTCATTAGTTGAACAACCGTCGTCTGAATGTCATCAAAAAGCTCATGAGACTTCGGGCTGAGCTGTCGATCAACTACAGGGTCCGCCGCTAGGCTGTGTGGCTCTGACTCGATCGCTTCCGGAACTCTTGCATCGGTGCTCAGAGTGTGCTCGACTACGTCCTCCCCCACGGTCGTCACCTCGTCATGATTCAGAGAATGATCCCTGGGAGATATGACGGGTAGTTTTGGGCTCGTGTCCCTCATCCGAGATCGAGCATCTTTCCTGTCTGCCCGCCTTCTCTCGGTAGCGACAGAACGTTCGAGGTTTCTCGCCCCAGCTGCGAGGTGTTCCATGATGTGCTGCGAATGATGGAGGTCCTCTGCATGGTGATACAACTGGTCGATTTTTCTCTCCAGTGCGCTGCGCAGTGGTGACTTCTTCCGCGGACGGATTTTCTGCTCTTCATCCAGGTCAACCACATCTCTTGGCTCGTCGTCGCCCTCTTGTTCCTTGATACTGCGACGAGCCGCACACTCGATGCTATGCCGGACTGGATGGTGACCAGCATGTGTCGCCCTGCACCCTGGATCGGAGCACTTGTCCTCGCTGACAGAGCCGCTTGAAGAATCTCGTGTTCTACGATGAGGAACACAGTCTGACAGCCTGGTCAGCCCTTTTGCCTGGGCATTCTTCACCGTCGTCGCAGGCTCAGAGGCTTGAGCTTTCGCCTCCCTGTCTGCCACGAAGAAAGGGTTATTTTTCACGGAGCTCGAGATTGCTGTTGGCACCGCAATCGTCTTCTTCTGCGCCGGCTTTGGGGCGTTTTGGGTAGTCCTGAACCTCCGACGAGACGTCCTCTCTACCCAATGCGGCGTCCTGGGCGTCTCCGGACCTGATGCGAACCTTGACGCTTGTCGGTGGCGGGTTGTACGAACGGTGACCTGAGTCCTGTGAATATGCTCTTGGTTTGGCTCTTCGGTGGTGTGGACCGATTGTTTGGATGGCTGCTTGTTGGTAGGATACTCGCGATGCTCTGCAGGGGAGTGCTCATGGCCCTTGTCAAGGTCGTCGCCAGGTGCCTGCCCAGTGCATTTCACGCAAGAATCATGCCCGCAGCGCGAGCAGTATCGCTGCGAGGACAAAGGCTCGCCACAAGAATGGCAGACTCGGAAGACCTTTGATCGATTTCCTACAGGGAGTTCTGCAATGCCGGAGCCGTCCTCAGACAGCCATCCCTCGGGCCGGGAAATCCCATACTGTTCAAAGATCTCCATGGCATCCTGGCGTCTTTCACATGAGCTCACAGTAGCAGAGTCGTGTGTCGAGGGCAGAGGAGATGACAGAACGCGAAGCGGTTCCGGTGGGAAGAATTCTTCCGTTGCAGTATGGCGAGAAAATCTGGCGGCAGGGTTGATCGACTTCTCGCGTTGGAGGGTTCGGCCACGGTCAGTTCTTAGATCAGCCGCAGAAACACTCGATCGTAGCTTTCTCGAGCTTAGTTCTGAAGCATGATGTTCGTCTCTGCTGTTCACGAGAGCAGGTGGTTGTTGATCCCTCTGCGATTTGATACCATAGTATGTCGTCTGCTCCAGCGGTAGACTCGGAGATTCCTCTTCGATCAGCGTGTTCCGCGAGGCTGGCTTTCCGAAGCCGCTGTCTACTCGGCGTCCCTACCCGAGCGTTGTGCTTTCACGCTCACGCTGAGCGGCCAGTGATCTTTCGCCATCAGAGGTCTGATTGGCAAGGTTCTTGAGCTGGCGGATGCGGTCGCTAACTATGCCTGCCGGGATCCATTCATCGCGGCTGGCATGCTGTGTCTGTGTTGATGGTCGACTCCTCCTGGACGATAGTCGGCTGGGGATGGTAGCGTATGACCGTGCCATGGGGTCGAGAGAGAGAATGAAATCGGCAATGGCCTAAGAATTACAGTAAAATGTGAGTAATGCAACGCAAAGTGTCGTCATGCGAGGCATGATGTAGGAGGCTCGAGGCTGGGTACTATAGGGAGGTTAGGATCTTGGGGAGGTTGAAGGTCGGAAAGACGGAAGGCTCGTGCGCTGGTTGGGGAAGAGCTTCGGAATCGCACCAAGCGGGCACATGGACACATATCAGACAGGTAGAAGGAAGGAGGGAGGGAGGGGATCACATGGGAAAAAAAAAAAGGAAATAATAGAGCATTGAGGAGGTAGCACAACCAGGACTGGTATCAATTGTCACGGCTCCGTGCTAGGGATGGGTAGAATATTTGATGTACAAGGGCCTCCGTCACGACAAAACGCTGTACACATTTATTTCACATGCGCAGCCAGGGTCTCGAGGACCTGTCAACTCGTTAGCAGCAGCACCAATGGCGGGGAATCTGCGGGAAGGACGCACCTCCAGCTCAATCTTAGCCTCGGCAATGTCCTGCTCGCTTCCGCTACCGCTGGCGACCTTCTGGGCCTCGGCGATCTGGGCCTTGATGGCATCGGCGGAGAAGTCCTCGAGGGGGTATCCCTCGACGGCGTTGATGCTCAGGATCGAGTTGGGCTGAACGGTAGCGAATCCACCAGAGACTGTGATATGCTCATCAGTTGCCATCCCTTGTCATCAATCGTTGTACGCGCAGCTACGAGAGGGGGCCGACATACGGAAGAACTGCTTGGCGGGGCCGGTCTCTTCGACAATCTCAACCAGACCGGGCTTCAGCTGCTCAATGGAGGGAACGTGGTTGGCGAGGACACCCATCTCTCCGGACTCGGCGGGGATGTTGACCTGGACGACATCCTGGGACTTGTAGATGGCCTGCGTGTGCGGCAATTAGCTCCATCCATCAATTGGCAGCCGGCTATCGTTCGTAACGGTCCAATTCCATCGCATCGTGTCCAATCTCGATCGGGGTGTCGCGCGGCGGTCATACCTGGTGAGGGAGGGCAAGGCTCAGCTTGATCTGCGAGGAAGGGTCAGTCGGGCCGGGTCGTGAAAAACAGTAGCCGGAGATGTCCTTGCCTTGTCGGGAACGGCCTCGGCGTAGGTCCTTCGCTGGACGGGGACTCGGATGGCGGCAGGGCGAGCTCGGAGAGCCGCACGGGCGAAGCGGAGGGAGTTCATGATGGGCTGAGCTGGGTGGGTGAGGTTGTTGCTTGGGTGAGCTCAAATGAGGCCGCTGGCACGAATCTTTGCCGGAGCAGCAATTCGCGATTCGGCTAACGGGAAAATCCGACGGAGATACGGCACGTGCCAGATCACCTGACAGCTATCTAGATTCTATCCAGCGGGCCCACTTCTCCAGACCTGAACCTCCAAGTCCATATGTAAAAGACTTATTCATTCACGCCTTGCAACTCGATGCCATGTTCGAAACGAAAGGATTGGCTTTCTGGTGTTTCTATTTTCATCTTGGAATCGCCACGATACCTGCGTCCGCTCAACAAGGTATATTGTAGTAGACAAGATTATTTTCTGCCGTCTGGGAGACTCTGGTTTCCCACGTCGTTGCTCGACGAACCAACGCCAGGTGCAACGTCTTCCCGTGCAGTCGGTTCATTCTTGGGTTCACTCTGCTGCTACCCAGGGGGTCCGCTTGCTTGGTATTACACTCAGGTGCATGGGCCCCTATCGAAGTAGAGCCCTGGCTCAAAGGTGTCCCTGGTATCCCGGATTAGATTGGTAACGATCCAGATCCATACCTGGCGATTACCCCACCAGCGGCCGTGCATCAGTCGTCAACACAGCTGCCGTATGTTCAGCTGTGAATTATTGTCCCGCCTTCCTAGAAGTAAGAAGACAGCTGTCGTGTGTACAGCTGTAAAACATTGCCCCCCTCCCCTTCCTGAAAGGAAACCTCCCCAAAAAAAAGACAGCTGCCGTGTATTTTAGCTGTGAAACTTGGTTAACCCGAGGCATAGTGCCCCGTGGATGAAAAGATGTCGAGGCCGAAGTGCGTCTCAGCTTAGGCCTAGTAGCCTGGCTTAGCACTTGCCTGTATGAGGATTGCAGCGCGTCGTGTATGCCCGCCCACGCATCCCCAATCGACACATGCCCCCTTCCGTCCAGTTGGGATCATCCTGTTCCGAGTCCATGGCCAGGGCAAGATGGTAAGCTGCTGGAAGGGTGAGAGGGTCTGCGATATGCTTGTGGAATGTCGAGAAATTAGCCACCGCTGTACTCACCAAAAGGGTTAGCGGTGAACTATCCAAAGCGTCCAGTACGGCTCTGGGGTAGAAGGCTGTTTCTACTAGATCAGGCGTGCCCGTCCGATCTGGATCGATGCGATAGGGGAAATAGGGGCGGTGCTCCTCGGTTCAGAGCCACTCTTGCCTCCCCATCACCCCTTGAACTGCCTTGTCGTGGGCTCAGCCGCCCGTCGCTGTTTTCGCTTTGCGTACATCAAGCCGCAAACATTGCAAAGGGAATTCCGGCCGTCGGGGCCCGTTCGCCATTCAGGGGTGGTCTTTCTGCCGCACTGGTCGCAAGCTGGGGTGGTTCTTCGTTTCTGGAAAACATCATGCCATGTGAGCTGGGGGGCTGAACATTCAAAAAGAAAAAACGTTGCTGCGTGCAGAGAGTACGTACTCGCTTCACCCGATGACCTTCGGCCGCGGCCAGTGGGGTTTTGGCTTGTTGAGCATCCAGAGAGGCACCGCTTTCGCGTGTATCGCGCAGGGTGGAAACCCTGTCTAACTGGGTGATAATGTCTCCCGACAGCTGCAACATGGTGGACAGATCATTCTCGCGGGCCGGGTTGGACTTGAAGTCTGTGGACCCGGGCAGCTGGCCGGTAAGCAGGACGAGCTGGTCGACATGTCCCTTGATCTGGATGAATCGCTTTAGTACAGGGGCAGACTGGGAGGGGGCGAGAGTCGTACCGAGTCGAAACAATTAGTCTGCAAGAGGGCATTCAAGGATGTTTTAGCGCTGGCAGGCGTCCCAGCGGGATTCGCCTCGGTAGGTCTCGTACGGGTATGAACAGCAGACAGACGCGATGGGTGTCGATCCAAGGCAGCTGGGCTGGCAATAACAACAACATCCGACATGAAGACGTTGTTGCTACGGCTTCTGTGATCGAGGCACGTGGGTTGGAACCTCGCGTGGATGACAGCGACGACGGGGTTGTTTTGGCGACTCAGGATCGCTGGGGGTAGCTGATTAGGGTGAGGAATCGTAAAGTCAGATCGATTCAAGTTAGCTATGTCAAGGAGAGAGGACTAAACTCCCAGGAAAGGGAGACTCCTATCCGGGCGGGGGCAGTGGGTTGGACCCTGACCTCAGATCGGAGGGCTAGCCTGATGCGGGGTTTTGCCACAGGGGCCACACCATTGGTTGAAGGCGAACGGGCTCACCCCAACAGCCAATCATCGACATAATCTCTTGAAGACGTCTGGGATTGGGGGCAACTTTGACGTCACCCTGTCGTCGTCGCGGTTGTTATCAATCTTGCTCTTTGGGCGGCGTGGTGATAGGCACCGTGTATGTGAGGCAAATGGGGAATGAATGGATAGCGGCCAAACTTGGGTATTCCCATCGTATATTGGGTCGCCCTCCTCGCGCTCTAAATCTACTCGTATTCGAGATATCATGATCATGCGAGGAACTAAATAATCTTGCGGCTTTCCAGAACCTGGCTGAGCTCTTTGAGCTTCACTGGCTTTGATAGGAAAAGGTCGATTCCCGCCGCGAACGCTTCTTCTTGAGCGTTCTTGGATGCTAAGCCTGACAGAGCGAGGATGGGGCACCGGGGCATCCGCCGGTCTCTTTCCAACGCCCGGATCTGGCGCGTCGCCTCGAACCCGTCCATGACCGGCATGGAAATATCCATCAGGATACACTGAAACTGCCCATCCACGTCTTTATAGGCGTCAACCCCTTGCTGCCCATTTACCACAGAGTCATGAGTCTGTCCAAGCTTCTTCATGTAGGCTTCCAGAAGACGCATATTGACGGGGTTATCCTCTACAAGAAGAAAACCCCGGTTCAAGGAGCTGGGGGATACCCCATTGGATGTGCTGGCCGGTATGGATTTGCTGGACAGCGTGGATGTGCTGGGCGGCATAGGTGTGCCGTTATCATCATACCCCAACCATGTTTCCAGGTCAAAGTATCCCTCTTGCTTCTCGCCGGTTCCACCCCGCGTTTCCTCCATCTCTTGCTTGGGTGCTACCTCATCCCTCGTCGTCGAGATGCTATCTTCGAGGTCGGCTTGGGTCTTGATCCAGCGCTTGAAACAGACCAGCATTGCCTTGGCGAGCTTCCGAGGTCCGAGTCTGAGCGGTAGAGCATGTTAGCATGTGTAATCGTCGCCTCAACTCGAGATCGAATCTCCACTTACGGGCGGGAAATATAGCTGAAAAGACCCCGATGTCGCCTACCGACCGTTGAGTAGTGAGTCTTTTCGAGTTGGCGCGCGACACTGGCGCTGCTGCACACCACGATCACAGGGGGTGACTTGTCGGTCCGCTGTTGGTTCAAGATGGTCCCGAGTTGTCTCTCGTTACACAAGACGAAGTCTGGGAGCAGCTCCTCTCTTTCGTGGGGTTTAACGACTCGCAGCCGTAATTGGTCTTGGCAGATCTTTTCCAATAATGCGTTCTCATCAAATTCTGGCGATTCCCAAACACGCCCATGCCGAGGGCTTGGGGCGCCAGGAAACCCCACGAGGGAGACTCGTAGGTCAGACAGCTCGACGACGGCAGCAGTGTGCTCGTCGCCCCCGGGGATTGACTCGCCTCGAGGGTAACTCGACATCCGCATTGGAAGTTTCACGGTCATCTTTGTTCCTCTGCCCACCTTGCTCTGAACCCGAATGGAGCCATCCAAAGCCTTGACAATCTGCTTGACAAGGCTAAGACCGAGACCGGCACCCGCAGTAAGGGTATTCTCTTGGGCAAATGGAGTGAAGATGTGATGACGGAGATAGTCATCCCCGATACCAGACCCGGTGTCTGTAACAGTGATTCGAACGATACGGTCTTGGTCAGACTGGGCCGGGGTAGCAGCTTCTTGGGAAACGGCGACCTTGACAAAACCACGAGCCGTGTACTTGAGCGAGTTGCCACAGAGATTCATGATGACACGGCGCAGTGCGCCCGGTTGAGTGCGAAACGTCCAACTGACGGCAGGGTCAATTTCGATGAGAACGATGACAGGTTCGTGAGAAAGCTGCGCCCCGTCTCTCTCCGCTCTGGTAGACCCCGCGGCATCCATGTTGTCAAGGAGGGAGGGGTTGTTATTGGGATCTTGGTATGACGGCCGCTTATGGGATCGCAACTCGGATTGCTGTTGAAAGACATGACCAGCATATACACAATCCACAACCTCCTCAACGAGGACATCTAGGTCGGCGCTGGAAGCGATGCGCATCATGCCGTCCGTTATTGAATTCTTCCGACCAAAACCGGGTCCTCGTCGCTTGGGCTTATCCGGAACACTCCGGTCCTTCGGGCTATTCAGAAAATTGTTGATCTTGGCCCAGTAGAGTAGATGGTTGATGGTATCGAGAAGAGTACGGCCGCAAGTTTCGAGAGAGCCAAGCACATCGCTCTGAAACACATCCAGTTGGGTATCCCGTAGGAGCTCAGCGGCCAGGACCATGCCATGGAGCGGAGAGCGTAGCTCGTGGGAAAGCGAGCTCAGCAGATCCGTCGTCGCTGTCTTCACAAGGGCTGCCTTCAAATGTTCAACATCGGACATTATTACAGTCCCGAATGCTGAGAGGAAACTGAGTTCGCCCTGGACGGAAAAAACACGGGTTGGGGTCATGGTATGAGCGAAGCCGCAGGCAAACCATCTTTGACGTTGCTGATCCCAGAGGGGGAAAAGACAGATGCTACGGGCTCCTGGGAAGAGAGCATTGATTGTTTTGCCCTCGTTCTGTCTTGAAAAGGGACGTTTCAGCTTTCGATACGACTTGTGGTTGTGAAGTGACCCTCCATTTTGCCCAGGAGAGTCATCGCCCGCTGTGGCCTCTCCACTCGATGGCTCGCTTGAGCAAATGACTCCGTGCTCATCAAAGTTGAAGATTTTGCCCTTGGGATACCGGCCGAGTAACTTTTGGAGAAATCTTTCCGGGATTACCAGCTGGTCCGGGGTAGGAGACTTGCCGTCGATGCTCGACGTTAAGGATGTGGAAAAGCCGAGGACGCCGCAGTTTGCCTGCGCCTCCTCGTCATCGTTCACGGATCTGGAAGAGGAGGCCGATCTCTCACCGTCGTCAGATGAAGACGATGTATGGTACCGATGAGCAGCATCTTGTGTAGGGCCGCTATTGGCAGAGTCCGCACGGGGACTGACACTCGCGTTTAGGAACAGCACTCCCTCGACCTCGATAGATTCCCTAATGACATTCGCAGCCCTCGAGAAGATGTCTTGAAGTCGCAATTCCTCGAGTTCCTCCCGCGATGCCGGCCCTACGAGCGTCGAGTCCACTTGGAAATGCGGTGAGAGGAGAGGAGAGGTCATTGTGCCACTTATATTCGGGGTAGAGGTATCTGTTGCATGCTTTCCCTCAGTCAACTCATCCGGCTCGGTGGCTTGATCTCTCGCAAACTCGCCTGCGGCAAGCTCATCTCGCTGGTGTTGAAGGGTTTGCTGGTTTTGGTTGAAGAAGCCTTCCTGTGTCGAATCCGTTCCATTGATACCACGTCCTGGCTTGGATCGCCAGCCGGACATTGTGGCCTTGCCTTCGACGTAACTTCCTAAACCTCGAGCCATGCGTTCTCCGGAATGACGGCCGTCGCCGTACTTCCTAAGCTCGAGATGTGCGAGGATGGCCGCGGATAGATCCTGCAGAAGCCGAATAGCCGACTCATCCAGACTGGATCGAGGTTGGGTGTCGAAGACGCAGAGCACCCCGATGCTGATGCCTCGATTGGACCGAATCGGAACCCCGGCGTAGAAACGATTGTGAGGCCATTGTCGGCAATATGGCTTCTCGGAGTGAGTCGGATGTTCGACCAGGTCCCCAATAACCGTGACTGGGATCTCATGTCGTGGCCTTGTGCGATCTGGATCTGGCTGCGTAAGGAGTTGCTCACAGATACCGAAGGACCGTGGAATAGCAGTCCCGCAGAGCCATAGGCTCTGATCGCTCGGCTCTGGGGGACGGCTGGTGCGCAATATTGATGATGACGGGGTGGCCTCGGCAATAATGTGTTGGTACTGGCGATCAAAGAGAGATATCATGGCGCGTGACGCGTCGAGCCGGGATCGGGCAAGAGCCGCGAAGGCCGTCAGAGCAGCATCTGGGCAGCAGCGCAGGGACGAGGACGGTAGAAGGTTTGAGGCATCGTTGCGAACAGTATTTGCGATCAGGAGCGAATCGTACCTGAAAAGTCCAAGGATAGTTAGATGGTTAGCTGGATATGGTATGGATTTGACATATGAAGAGGCGAATGCGCAGGGAGATGCGCACCTAAAAGTTTCTCGCTCGCGGGTTGTTTCTGTAACGTTTCTGCCTGCCATGGAAAGGGCATGCGCGGGCTTCTGCTGTTGATGAGCAAGAGAATCACCGGGGATTCATCACGGATGCAGTCTGATATTTGTTGAAGGCGAATCGAAGCTGGGCACGTCCGGGCGCATTCGAACACAGCCGGGAGGCAAATGAGAGGGGCAAGAAGGCATGGTTGATAGGGAAGCGCGAGGACGGATGCGGGGTACTACTTGTAGCTTGGTGTCTGCCTAGGTAGGTACCTGGTAAGGTAAGGGATGTGGTGGCTTTCAGGGCAAGAGCGTAGCACGTCAGCCAAGTCACGGGCATTAGCTGATGATAAATAGACCATTATTTTTCCAAGCAGGATCCCATGATATTGGCACCCATGTCAAACCGTCCAGGGATCGACTGAATCGGGACACTATCCTGCGGCTCCCCGAGTGGGCCCTGGTTAATTGAGCCCTGGCTAGCCATGAGATAAATGTCGATCCCTGGCTTAGACTACCTAGAGTTTATAAGGCTGAACGACAAAAATGGTACTGAACCGACGCTAGACAAGTTAATTCTATTACAGTGCCCATTTAATAGATGGAATAGAGAGGGGCAAGCGTCGTCTTAGGTTGATTTTCCCACTCTGATCGTCTCGACCCTGGTTCTACCTATTCGCATCCTGGAGGTGTCGTGCCCAAGCTGAGGGACTGTGAGTGGGGATCCCCTCACTTACCTGGACCAGCAAGGTACGTACCCAGCTAGTAATTGATGGTATGGCAGTCGTAACACGCTGCAGCTGCTTTCGCCATAAGTAGTCCGTGAGCAACCCAGATTAACCACCTTCCTCAGGCACATCACATATCCAAGCATCCATCGTCAACTTGATCTCGGCTTACGGACAAGGGTCAGTTAACCGACAACGCAAGGGTCGCGGTTAAAACGGTCAGGAATCCTCCACCCTTAGTCATCACAACACAGCCCCAACAGGGAGCAATATATATAAGCACAAGGGAGCGGCCCGAAGCGAACATAACGTCTACAACACTAATTCCCGAAACCTCCGAGCCTCTGCAGCATCTCGCCCCATTCTCCCACCAACAAAAGTAGCAGCGTTGTGAGTTTCGCCAGTTTATCCTACTCGGTCGGGTGTCTCTCCAGAGTTTCTGTACGTCTCAGTCAATCTTGCTTCGATCAGGCCTAACAGTCAGCAGTATTATACAAACCCCGAATCATGGAACCTACAGCGGAAGAGGGGGAAGAGCGTGTGCAAAATGAGGTGCACGAGGTGTTTTCCCTGCTTTGGCGAGTAATTGGCTGCGGTTGTCTAGGAACGTCGACTTGAATAAGGGCTGCTATACGGCTGCTGCTCCCTGGACCGCCAATATTTCCCCTATATATATACCTCCACCATTTTGACCTGGGCATTGTTGTTTGAGCGTATGAGCCATTCTCCCTAGCGCACTGTTTGAAAATTCAAGGATATGGACGAGGTCGTATCACACCAACTTCCTAGCATAGTCTATATTCGATCTTATATAATAAGATATCTCCTATAAGCAATAGGACTAATAATCATAAATATTCACTACATAGATGTTTGGGCAATTATGTCTCTAGGTGCGGCCCTAATCCCAGAGCAACCAGGTAGCCTCCCATGATAATTAACATGCCCTCAGGAAGTACATACTGCGACCTTGTCCTCCTGTTAGCATCAGGAAACTCCATAGCTCTACCGAACCTAAGCCAATGCCAGGCTAATTCTAATTCACTGTGTCCCCAGCTGGACAACTAACGTCGAAGCTAATTTCAAGTCCCCGTGCAGGCTCCATTTGACTGTCGACCCGCATCGTTTGAAGCCTGCCAAGGCAATGGTGGAGTGACATTTTAGTTGTCTATAATTAGACTAGTTAGAGAAATCAAGCTCATGGAGATCAGGACTCCAACATAGCAGAGCTAGAACAGTTTCATGCCACCCTTTCTTCACTCCTCGATGGAAGACCATCGAGTTGGTGACAACCAGTAACTGGTCTGCTTCGCTGCATACAAAAGCCAACGGCACACGGTCGATGATGCTGCAAATTGCAGGGATGTTCGTCTCTCCATGTTCATAGGCCTTTGTCACTTTTGTTACTTCTGCGCCGGCTAGCGATTCAGAAAGAGCCGGATTTTATATGTAGAATAAAGAGCTCAGGTTCATGTTGTTGCGGAAGAGAGCCTAGTTCTGGTAAGCGACTCGTTCGATGTCGTAAAGCAGAGTCACTTTATCCTCATCATGCTGTCTATCCCTATAATATAGAGGGTTTCTTCGACAGGAGGGGCCCAGTTCGAAGCGGCGACATTCTGTAGCAGACTCCTTGTCGGGTTTGTATGCGGATTTTAACAAGTTCCTAGGTTCATCGGATGCCGGCTCAAATCGTCCGCCGCTTACCAAGCGTGGGTCTCTTTATCCAGAAGCCGATGATGAGTCACTGCTGCTTCTTCGTTTTCACATCTAACGTCTGGTCTCATCAACCTCACTTGACTCAACTCCTGCCTTCTTCTCAACCACGGCAATGTCTCTCTCAAAGGCCACCATCCGCATCGCGCGTCCGACAGACAACATCACCGCCCTCCTGCCCTTCTACCGCGACGGCCTGGGCTTTGACGTTCTCTTCAAGTTTGAAGATCACGATGGATTCGACGGCGTCATGATCGGGCATAAGGAAGCAGGCTTTCACCTCGAGTTCACGACAAAGCACGGCCACGCAGCAGGCCGGGCGCCTACGCAGGATAATCTTTTGGTCTTTTATTTGCCTGACCGAGGTGACTACGCCGCGGCGGTGGCTCGTATGGAGGAGCACGGGTTTGGCTCTGTTGCAAGCTTCAACCCGTACTGGGACAACTGTGGGAAGACTTTTGAGGATCCTGACGGGTATCGTGTTGTGTTGGCAAACAGACCGTCGCCAGTGTAGATAATGTGTGCCGTGTACCGGTTCGGATGCTGGGCTGGGTATGCCGGCGATGCGGCAAGAGAACTGTTGACGTGTGCTTGGCCGCTGGCGTCCCTTATGAGCCCATCATGAAGCGGGATGTAGCTGGGACCAGACCGTTCCCAGAAGTTGCAGATCGGACATCTTTATCGACGCTCCAGAACCAAGGATTATCTCTCTCGACCGCCTTCCAGCCTGAGTTGCTTCGCGAGGCCGGTGATGAATTGTCTCAGCTTTTGCTACCTGGCTTTCGCTTCTTCCCAAGGCAAACCAGCACTACTCCTCGGGATTAATTGCCCCCAGAGTTTCCGGCTTTTTCAACGACACTAAGACGGCACTTAATATTCCAGCCAGCTCCGAGACGGCTTCCTGGGCTATATGCCTCTGAAGAAAAATCTTACCAGTGAACGGGCCATGTGAAAGTGAACGGCCGGTGCCTACCGCCCTGACCTGCTTCGACCAATTCATTCCTTCGTGACTGGCTGGAAAGAGTTTTGAGAAGGTCTCGAATCTCAGAGAGAAGACATTAATTCATCGTGCTGGCCTAGTTGGAAGGAATGCTCCTTCATCACCTCGTTTCGGGACGAGACGATACCCTGGATTCATGCAGTGGTGTTTGCCGACGAAACCTTCCTGTTAATAAAACCTTGGTAACCTGACCTTTGACAACTCACAACCTTAACAAGAATCAGGGGTGGGCATTACGAGATGCTCATATAAGTTTCATTATTTAAGTCACCAGTTATCTTCTAATCCTCATAAGATATCTAATAAATTTAGAAGATAATACTATATGAAACTCTTTTTATTAAATAAGTCTAAGGAATTATTTCCAGGTATCTCATGAAAGTTCCCATCCGTAATTCCGGTCCTTTCTTTCCATCACGAGCTGGCTTGCGAGGCATTAGGTATGATACTTCGATTTTACCTCTTCAGGGGCTGGCCTACCCTGTACCAGAGATCTGCACCTCGCCAAGCTTGCCAACAACTTCAAAGGACCGACCAAGCTGGTGACGGTGAGATACCGAACCTCGACCTCTCCCAGCCGGGCCGGAGCTGACGTTTACATTCGGCAACTCGGTCACCGCGGATATCATCATACTCTGTGGCGAAGCACACGGCAAACTCGACCGGGACAGCGCGGATGAAGACGTAGGACGACCGATCACCTGCGCCGAGGCGGAGTGCTGAGAATGACCTCACCCAACAAAACAATTCCTGGAAAATTGCTTGCATCAGCAAATAAAAAAACTTTTGGCCTCGACTACGTTCGTTTCACAGATGACATTTCGTCCCGGACATTCGGACCTTCGAGGGTCCGTCAGGGTCCGGCCGGATTCGGAACCCGAGAGTTCCATGCTTCGACAGCATCGCCACGGGAACGCGTAACTCCAACCCAAGTGGCTGAATCCTCTCATGTCGTCACGATCGCCCATCTTCAGCCCCTGCGAAACACATTCGCAGGCTCAGGCTTACTGTTGACTTCCCCATTGCCTGTTAAGGTTCATCTCACCGCTGCGCACGTCACCCAGACAGCCAGAGCAAAGCTGTCCAGTATTAACGTTTACAGCCCTGCCCCTGCCAAGGCGCTCTGAGCTATGAATTGCATCACGGGTTTCAGCCATGGCGGACAGGAGAGCAAGTCAGCTCTCGAGACGGGAGAATGAGGCACTGTCTATGGGAATCTCGAATGCGCCGCCGGTGTTCCCATCTGCAAAAGAATTCTGAAGCTCAGGAATTCCCATCTTTGAGCTGGCCAAAAGCTCCGTGTGCGGTCGGACCGTGGCTGGCCTTCTCAATCTCGGTTGTTTCTTGTGAGATTGGGATTCCAGAATTCAAAACTGTGCAATGACTGTATGGTACGTATCGTGACGCCAGCGGAGTAACCTGGGGAGCTTCGAAGCGGAAATATCTGGTTAAGAAACAAATTTTCTGTTGAACCCACAATCGGCTCTCGTCGGGTGGGAAATCAAGAAACCACCCGCAAAATGCCAGAAATAGCCGCTAGACATAAAGAAGCCTTCTGGCGTTGTTTTTACCTTCTCGACTCGCTGTGTTCTGTGTCTCGGACTCAGATAAGTCGAAGGATTCTCTCAGGTTGGCACCTTGTGCTGGCAGGCCTTTTCGGAGAAAACGATCTCTTGGCGGAGATCCGAGAGGGCATGCAGACGAGTCCCTGATCGACAACTTGGCCCGTAGCTTGATGAGCACAGCTTGGCGTGGTAGGCTGGCGTTCCGGCCCTTCGCTGCATCCGACACCGCCATGGCTGGCCATCTTGCAGGTCACAGGATGCTTGTTTCTCCCTGGTGGTGTGGCTTCCTCGGGCGAGACCCAGCTCTTCTGCGTGCTTGTTGGCATTCCCGGCTGCCGTAGCACCGTTGCTGGATGAATGGAACCGGCTAAGAGAACGGGAACAACAACATGGAGGGCCCCATGTTACACAACCATGAATCCGTGATGCAGCGGGTGTCCACACCTCCCTCTTTGCACAAAAACCGCGCGTCTTAAACCATTCCTGCGGTGTCGGCGTTGATGTCGGCAACGGGAAGAAAATGGTTCCATGTATCGGGCCAGTTCTTCAACCGGCCGAGACCGGCTCTAAACTTCGGTATCTGCACCTCTCCACATGCAGCTGGAGCTGCGGGTAAGGTTATGCCTGCGCTGCATCCGCCTTCAATGACATCGAGGGTTTCAAATCAGTGTTGTAGCACGTACCTGCATTCATGTCAAGACGGCGACAAACCTGAGCACCTCTTGGCAGTTGCTTTCGACCTTCATGGTGCAACCTGAAATACGCGACGCTCTGTTCCGGCAACTGCAAGACTGTCTCACGAGATACAGCGAGTCTTTCACATGCTTCGTCCACAAGAGCCATCCTGGCGAGCCAGTCGCAGTTGCTCGCGAAGACCAGCCTGTCGACGTCGTGACGTCGTGATGGTAACATGCTCCTCTTACTGCAGCCCTCTTGTTCGCCCATTATTCCAAAGCGAGAGCCTATTGTTGGATCTTCAAAGCCCTTTGATCAGTGGACTTTGTTCACCGCCGGATACTTGCGGTGCTCAAGCATACCTCAAAGAGGGTGGGTTGTTTTTTAAGAACAGTGGACGCCCGTCGAGATGGTTGTTCCAAGGCAGGCTCAAAGAAGCTATCTGAGCTGCATGAGGGTCGTGGGCCAGAACGTAGAAAGACCTTCAGATACCACCACACAGGGTGGCACAGAGGTAAGCATAGCAAGCAAGCGAATTTCCGTCTACGCGCTGATGCCGCGTCGTTGCAGCCATGAGATGCGGGGTTTGGCAACGCGGGGGTTAGCGCCCAGGCGGACGGGTCAACGTGACGATGAAGGCCAACTAAGGCCAACTCAGGCCAACTTCTGCCCGCAGCAAGGGAGGGATACAGTTGTGATAGATTGGATATCACATCGGACATGCCAATTCCTGTGGAAGTCGGAGGGCGCCGAGCTTCATGTTCTGGTGCTGAAGGAGGGTCGCACTGTTTGCCAGCTGTTTATTAAACACCACGGGAAGAGACCGAGGCATATGGCGATCAATCAACGGTCCTTAGCTGCTGCAGCCACGATCGTCGCGAAATGAATCGCAGCCTTCATGAGCAGCATTCAGGCTAAACAGCAATCAACTCATGGCCGGCGCCGCTTGGCATACCGTATCTGTATGCTCATTATCGAGGACGAGCCGGATTGAGACACTCCGCTTGATTCCTGGAACGACAGCAGCATTCATGGGAAATTATCCATGAATCTGATCAGGGAGCCATGGCCCGATTCATGCATGCTGCGGGCACGCGGAAGAGCCAAGCTACCCAGACATGCCTATGCCAGACATTGTCGTCATGGCGGGACCTGGCTCTTAGTTGCATGTGTCTCTGCAAGTGGGCCATGCGTGGGAGAGCTCACGGGGTTTCGGAGTCTGGGCGACAGGAGGAGGGGAAATGAGCTGAAATGCCAATGGCATCCGTCGAGGCGGCTCTAGAGCCCGCTACTGATGCAGAGCCAACTACACACCAAAGCGGTCGTCCAGAATGCAAGCAGCCCGTAAGTGAGCGTCTCGGAGGTGCCATCCTACGCCAAGCTGGGTAGTGCGGCCTCGACGGTCGATCGTCGACGGAGACAGGACAATGGCAAAACCGGAAAAGGCGCCAACGAAGCAACCACTCGTCAGGGCGGACAAGCGGCAGTGGAGAAGTCGATTGGAATTGAGAACGAGTGCGTCCATTGTTCCCCTTTGAGGCAGTGCCTGGAGCCTGCCCCCACGACTCGGAAGCGGAAAAGGACAACAAAGGCCACAGGGTGCGCGACGACGATGTTTCGTTGCCAAAAAGCCCTGCTGCGATTGTGGCCAAACGCTGTGTGAGGCTTCAAACACACCGGGTACTTGCCGGTGACGACCTGCAACAAACAAAGATCATCCATCCCTTCTCGCATTGAGTTGGCCCCTGACACGGGGATGACATGAATAAGGTTGAAACAAGAAAGATGATTGTCGAGGAGTGTCCATCATTCATGCCATGTCACATCGTGGCTGGGCTGACATTGAAAGTGACTGATTGTCAGTCACTGGCCGAGAAAGGATCACCACCTGGCTTGGGCGACACGCTGCTTCGTACTTCGTACTGCCTGACACGCTGACAGCGTTGCGTAGAGTGCTGTAAGCAGCAGGTAAACGAGGCGTTCGTCCAAGATTACACCGCCTCGCAGGGGAACTGCTGCTATTCCTTAGTGCCGTCGAGCGAAATTCCAACTGGCTGGAAGCTTTAGAACAAGGACCAGTGGGGCGCCGAAGCGCGGATGATGAATCAACGGCGGCGATTCATGTGGCGGCTTGCTTCTGGAAGATGGCTGACATCCAAAATGAATTGCTGATGATGACTCTAGCAGGGCTTGGGGTAAAGATCCAAGAGGCAGTGCCGCCCAGTGCGAGATGAGCAATTGGCTCCTGTTCGTACGGTAAACCACCTGGCGAGTCGTGACTGCCCCTGAAGTCCTTGGACAGTGTAAAGAGGACGTACTCCAAGCCCAGCACCGCGTTCGGCGTCAGCACGTGGACCCTGTGCCAGTGATCGACTCTGACAGGCGCCACAGGTCAATTAGGAGGGCCGTGACTGGCTGTGCTGGTAGCCTTGACACTGTGTGAACAGTCGCAATCTGGAACTAGGTGTCTTTCTCTTGTTCGTAGCCGAAATTTGACCTCGGATTGCTCGCGCCCCGCGAGATGCAAGGCGAGCAGTTCGAGCAGGAATGGATCCGTTACAGCGCCGGATTTCGCTCGGCAGGGCAAAAATAAGCGGGCAGGACAAACTCGGAGAAAGAAGGGCGGGAACAAGACAGGCTTGACAGACAAGGAAAGGTAGCAGGGCAAGGGCAGCGAACCATTGCGCGCCCACGGTCGGTCCATGGATCGATCTAGGTGTCGACGCCGGAGAAAAAGGGCGCAAGAGCATCGCACAAGGCACCTCCAGAAAGGTTCAAGCGTTGGCTACCCGCTGAAAATGCCAGAATGCCACTGGGAGTTTCGGAGTTCAGTGCGTGCTTGTCCACACACACCAAGTGACAGCCCTGCCCTGAGCCCTTAACAGGCGCCCTGTGGGTTGTAACAAGCCTCAAACGAAACTTTTTGGCCGAGCCCGTGCCAGCAAAATTGCATTGACACGGACAGAGAACAAGGATTTTTTCCTCCTCCCCCGTCACCCCCTGTGGCTCCAGTTTTTACCCGCTCCTTGCACCGGCAAATAGCCCAGCAACACCCCCCCATTTGCTTGTCATCCTCTAATTTAGGGGACGTCCCCCATCCCGTACCTTTGTCGCCGTTGGCCCCAACCTGTGCCGCGGCTGCCCTCTTTTTTTTTTTTTTTTCTTTCTCGTTTCTTCCCGCCGCTTTGCAAGCGCTGTCCGCGGGCTTATTAAATCGAGGACACCACCATCTCAATTCACCAACTGCCGAGTATTTCCCTCGCCCTCCCTTCCCATTCTTCTGTTTACTTTTGCTTTCCTGCTCCTCTTCACATCCCATCACACACCACAATCACAGCTTCCACGCTACGCTCGGGCAATCGCTCTCTCCCTGGTCCCTGCTCGCTTTTGTCTCAGACCTTGTCCTGTACGCGTGCCTCTAAAGGGACGTCATCTGCAGCGCCCACTCCCATACCCACGCGCAATAAACATCGACCACACCCACAGCGAACCCACCACCAGCGAAGCAGCACTGACGCCACGCTTCTTTGAGACGGGGATCCTGCAACTTTAGAAATCCGCCTTTCTCCTCCTCTTTCCAGCTCCTCAAAGTCCGGCCCGGCCCTGCATCTTTGCTTCTTGCCATCGACCCATCTGGCCAGCTCAAGGGCGTTCGCTTTCCTAGGAACATCCCATCAACTACCACCGAGTCTCATAGCAGTTGACCATGTCCGTCACCCTGTTATAGCACCTCGGTCCTCAGGGACACACATCGCTAGCACTATTGGACGCTGCCATCTACTCACGACAATCGACGAGCAGTGCGTTGTAGCTTCAGCTCACGCCTGACGCATTCCACACCAACTACACACCCTCGCCGGCCCTTCTCGAGACGCCGCTCTTCTATTACACACCCGCCTGAGCAGCCGGTTCCTTGCCGACGAGCTTGATCCCTTTCTCCTGGGCATTGACAGGCTTCAAACCGGTCGTCTTGACCCCTGCCTCAGACCAGATATTATTCCGAAACTCCTTCCCCTGACCATCATGACGACCAACAACCCGGACACGCCTTGGGTGGCTCCCGGCTCAGAAGATTTCGAAGAAGCTGACGAGCCCCCCGAGCTAAGCTTCAAGAAGCAGCACCTCGCTTCACCCAACTTTCAACGAACCGCCATTCGACCTTCAAACGACAAGTCATCTCTGTTGACCAAGGCCATCATGGGACATTCAGATGACGACCTCCACCATACTTCTCACACTCACATCCTCTCTGAACCAACAACATCCAGCAACCAACGACGACGCTCTCTGGCCAGCAATGTCAGCCTTGCCTCCACCGCTGACCTGACGAGCGACACTGGCTTCACCAGTCCCTCAAGACCTAACACACCCAGTCCACCGCCCCCCGAGATGGCGATGCTTCGGCTGAACGACGAACGTGCGACAGACCCCAAGCAGATCTCTCTGCTAGGTGCCGCCGTTCGGTTGCAGGGGAATCGGGACGTGGCTCCTGAAGGACCTCGCAAACGAAGTATCCAGTTCGCGTGTGGTGGTAAGCCTGTGGTCCAGCATCAGCCGCTTCGCTCCCAGCCCATGGTCAAGACTCCTTCTGCCCAGGATGCTCCCCGCCGCCCATGCATCAAGTTTGCATGCCCAGCACGACCGGCCTCAACCCAAAACACACCTCCCAGACCCATGGACATGGACATTGGCCGAATGGATCGAACACTCAAGGCAGAGTCTCCATCTACCCCTAAGCGGAGTTCCACGTTGTCACTCGCTGTTCCCGCTGCCTCTCGCCAGACAACGCCTCGCCGACACTCGATGTCACGCCCAAAATTTCTCCATGCTGACTCTTCTGACCTCGCTACGGATGGATCTCAGTTCCACGAGTTCGCAAGTGGCATAACCCGTGAAGACGACTGGATTCGCCGCGATAGCACTGCCACAGGTACCAAGCTCACCATTAATGACACTCTTACCAAGGAGAATCATATCCGTCGCTTGGCTACTGAAGCCGAAGAGGAGGCCCAGGAAGAAGAGGAGCTTGAAAATGGCGACGGGGACGCAGCCTTCGAAGACGACGAGGATGAGGAGGACGACGATAACGAAGATGAAGAAGACGATCTCGAGCTTGAACTCGATGAGGAGGACGATGAGGAGGACGACGAAGACGAGGATTCTGACGGCTATCACACTGACGAGGAGACCGGGTTTGCTGATTCCGACGAAGAGGATGAAGACGATGGCATGGCTCTCTGGACCCCTAGTGCCAAGTCGGTGGTTCATATTGGCTCCGGCGCCCAGCTTCGTCGACCATCCCTCCATGAGCAACAGTCCGACTCTTCCATCACCACCCAGTGTAGCCAGCGGAATATTCGCCAGAAGGCAAGGCGCATCAAGCACCGAGACGAGACGCCTGATCTTCCTGACAGCACTGATTTCGTTTGCGGAACTCTCGATGAGGACAGACCCCTCGAGGAGGCTTACTTGTCGTGTCTTGCAGCTCGAAGAAACGAGAAGCTCCGCATCATCCCTCAGGATATCGATCCTAGCTTCCCTACCTCTGAGCCTGAAGATGAGAACGAGGAGGAAATCTTCAACCCCGTCCATCACGAAAGCGACGAGGACGACTTCTTGCATGGCAAAATGGAAGACCTGCACCACGAACGTGATCGCCCCTGGCGAAGACGGAAGAGCGAGCACGCCTCTCCCAAGAGATTCCGCTCGCCTCCCCCAAAACGCCATCACTCCCCCCCTCCCCCCAAGACCCGAGGCCGTTCACCAAGGCCTTTGTTCGACCGCCACTCGCCTAGAAAGGCCAAGTCCCCGGCTCCTGCTCGCAAGCCCATCACAACACCCCTCGGGTCGCCTCGTTGCGGCCAGGTCAGGTTCAACCTTGCCGGCCGTCCTGGCCTCACTCACACCAAGTCCCTGCCTCGCGCTGGCGCCATGTGCCTGCAGCGGAAGCAGGCTCGACACAGGATCAACCACGACAGTGACGTTCACGTTCGCGGGGCCATCGACATTGTGAAGGGCCTGGAGAGCAAACGCCAGCGACGCAAGGAGAAATTCCACCAGAAATACTGCAACCGTGCACGACGAGGTCAGCTTCCAGAGCGCAAGCCCGTTCCTGGCCGAGGCACGGAACGCATGCGAGAACTCGGTCTTCTCATGGCCGGAAAGAAAGACCAGGGCAACTATGTCATCTCCGTCTAAACAACCTTGCTCTGTCTTATTGCATACAGACCAGCCGTCGAAACTATTAGACAGTGGTTCATGCGAGACTTGGTAGGATGAGGAAGTTGATGCACCCTACACGAACTTAACTTGACGACCTTTACACCATTTCTTTTTTCTATTTCTCGGCTAGGTCCCCGAGAGTCCATTATCTGTAAATATTGGGACGAGAGGATGTCCGGTATAAGACATTCCTGTACATATTTCTTATTTCCTGTTATACAATGCATAGGGCGGCCGGACAACGCTCGCTACTGGCGGAGGGGGACCTGTTTTTAAACTGCATGGATACCCGATACAGCACATTGGGAATTATGGGTTACCTGCTCGGCGTTGGATGAGAGGCGGGCTATGATGACAAGTTTCAACAAGGTATCAATAACGACCCTATACACCTTGCAACCATTTCTCCGCTATCGTGATGAACCGTGCCTGTTGGTGAAACGAGACGTCCAAGTATGCTTATCAATGACACCTGTTCAGAGGTTGCATTCCGAATTCCCGAGGCCAGGAACTCAATCAAGATGGTGATGAACGGAGGTCGCAACCGGGGATAATTTGTTGGACCAATGCAACGGCCGGTTGAAGGAATCGAATGACATAGAAAGAGAAGGCAAAAATAAAAGGATTTTGATGTGCTTCAAGGTCTCGTTGCTGTCTTCCGATGTCCTCATGGCGTGGTCGGAGGCGAGGCGTGACATGCCACCCTTGGCAGCCTGAGTAATCAGGCATCAAGACGGCGTCACCCTTTGTTGCCAGCTTTTGATCCAGGCCCATGAACGCCTCCTTAATAATCCATCCACCAGCTCACCATTCAACGACGCCAACGATAACCACGATTCAACCCCAACCCCCCAAGACGAGCTTAATACTTTTTACTTGGACTTAATACGACTTCTTAATACATCGGCATCATGTGGATTGTCAACTGGTGTATGTTCCCGGCCGCGATGCGCCGCCTGCGACTCGTATGGGCTGACACGTGCTGCGGATAGTCTACGATGTTCTGTCCTCACTGGGCCTGCTTAACAAGCACGCGAAGCTCTTGTTCTTGGGCCTGGACAATGCCGGAAAGACTACTCTTCTTCACATGCTGAAGGTGCGTCGGGATGCTGCGGCAGGCTCGTTGGATGGATCATGAGCGGCCAGATTTCTCCCATGAATGAATGGCCATGGCTGACCGGATGATCATGAGTGCTAACAAGCAATGCGTAGAACGACCGTGTCGCTATTCTTCAGCCCACTCTCCACCCCAGTAAGTGCTCCCCGATGCACGCCGCCTGATATTCCCACCTGGGTTCTGATACTGAGACGTCGCAGCATCTGAGGAGCTCGCCATCGGCAACGTTCGATTTACCACCTTCGATCTGGGCGGTCACCAGCAGGGTACGTGATGAGAACCATCTTGGGTCAGGAATGGCTGGCACTAATGCTCGTGTTGGATAGCCCGCCGTATCTGGAGAGACTACTTCCCTGAGGTCAACGGCGTCGTGTTCCTCGTCGATGCCAAGGACCACGAGCGATTCTCCGAGGCCAAGGCCGAGCTCGACGCCCTCCTCTCCATGGAGGAGCTCTCCAAGGTGCCCTTCGTGATCCTCGGCAACAAGATCGACCATCCCGACGCCGTCTCCGAGGACGAGATGCGACACCAGCTCGGCCTTTACCAGACGACCGGCAAGGGCAAGGTGCAGCTTGAGGGCATTCGACCGATCGAGCTGTTCATGTGCTCCGTGGTGATGCGACAAGGCTACGGCGACGGCATACGCTGGTTGTCGCAGTACGTGTAAGGGGGGCGGTTAGAAGAGTCGGGGAACTGGAGATGGGGACACACAGAGGTATACCAGCGATGTAGAGTGTTCGGAGGGGGAGAGAGCAGGGGAGGACTTGTGACTTTCCACTGTTTATGAGATTCAGAATTCTCCTTTAGGCGAACCTTGGTCGTGCAATTATACTACACTATCTTACAATTCCAGTACGTAGCCGAAAATTGTCGTTGGGGGGGTACCCTGGTGATGGAAAAAATGTACCCCTGATGGTATCTGGGCAAGGGTGCAAGCAAGGGATCTATGGATCCGGGGGGGGTTCATGGATGATGAGGCCTGGAGGCGAGAAGATACGATGAGGCTTAGCTAATTCTCATGGATGAGACTCGACAGGAGGCCAGGAGAAGCGCTAGAACACTCGAATATATCCTGATGCCATTTTCTAGCGTCTGCTGTCCCCTTCTTTTGCCTCCCGCGCTGCACGCGGAGACCATGTGTTCTTTGAGAGTGGCACCCATGGCCTCGGTTCGCCGGGGATGAAGCGATATCCCAGGAATGGCAGCTTTACAAGCATGGGCTCCTATTGGCCAGCCGAAAGCTACCCCGTGAACTTTACCCCAACGAAATCGCAGCCAACTGGCACAGTGGAATGACGTCGGCACATTGCTCGCTCACGGGGCTACCCAACAGCACTCTGATCAAAACGCCGTTGCTTGTCCCCTTTCTTGTGATAAAGATCTCGTGTTATCCTGCTGCCCTGTTCTCCCGCATCTCTCTCTTCCTTCGCCTCTGCAATGGCTTAGAGACCACAGCATCGAACTCACTTGTCATGTCGCCGCCCTACGCCTCGCTCCTCCATCGCGGTTCCGCCTACGGCTTTCCGCCCGAAGCCTTCGACCCCTCCGTTCTCCCGGACGTGGACGAGGAATTCGTCCCTGTGCGCGACCTAGAAGCCTTCGAGAAGGCCCTGCAGGCCCCGGATCCGCTCCACAGCCCCGCGGAAGAGGCGGGCGCCCGCTCGCCGCGCAGTCCCGGCTCGTTCAGCCTCACAAAGAGACCCTCCCAGGCCGAGACGGCCCTTGAGGATGATGTGGCGGCCGTTGCTGCCGCTGCGGGCGCCGCATCCGGAGATTTGCCCGTGCTGTCGACGCCAAGCCAGGGCACCTTTATCACGGCGCAGAATGATTGGGCGCCCGTCAACCCGAGGGTTTATCGCCATCGTCGAGGCTCCAAGAGGCACAAGAGGAAGCGCCGCGGCGGGAAGGGCGCCGTGGAGGGGCTCCTGGGGACCAGGACCAAGGACGAGACCCGCGAAGGGTACCTATACCAGGTTTCGAAATGGCCGCTGCTGTTCTTCGTGTTTGCGTGGCTGACGGGCCTCGCGATCGCCTACCTCTCGACCAGACTGTACATCTGGGTGTACGAGCACTTCTTCACCTGGAGAGGCCAGCGGGAGAGGCTTCGTCGGAACATGCGCAACACGTCCTCGTACCGAGACTGGGTCACCGCCGCCAAGGAGCTCGACGGCTATCTCGGCCGACAGACGTGGAAGGAGGAGAACGACTTTGCGTACTACGACTCCAAGACGGTTCGGAAGGTGTGGGAGCAGATGAGGAAGACGAGGCTGCTGGCTGAGCAACAAGAGGGCAAGGGCTACAAGGGCGACCAAGGCAAGGCGGTGGACGACTTGAAGACCTTGATCGAGGCCTGCGTCAAGAATAACTTTGTTGGCGTCGAGAACCCGAGGCTGTACAGCCAGACCTACTTTGGGACAAAGAACCTGGTGCAGAACTTCCTTGATGAAGGTGAGCACGCTGGATTACTGGGCTGCTATCGTGAGCTGGGGTCTAACATTTTGTAGAGGAAAAGAGCATCCAGTTTCTGGCCGGCACCAGGCAGCTCGAAATGGAACAGAAGCGAGTCCTCTTCAAGCACGTCTATGCAAACTATGGGAGAACGGCGCTCTGCCTCTCGGGCGGCGCAGCCTTTGCGTACTATCACATCGGCGTTGCCCGAGCCCTTCTGGACGAGGACCTGCTACCGGATGTCATCACGGGCACCAGCGGCGGCGCATTGACTGCGGCTCTGGTAGCTACGCGCACGAACGAGGAGCTCAAGCGGCTCCTCGTCCCGGCCTTGTCAGAGCGCATTAACGCCTGCCGGGAGCCCTTCACTGTCTGGATCCCGCGGTGGTGGAAGACGGGAGCCCGATTCGACTCGGTCGACTGGGCTCGGCGGTGCGGCTGGTGGACGCGAGGGTCCATGACCTTCCGCGAGGCGTACGAGCGAACGGGCCGCATCCTGAACGTCACGTGCGTGCCGGCAGATCCTCACTCGCCGACGATCCTCTGCAACTACCTCACAAGCCCCGACTGCGTCATCTGGTCGGCGGTCCTGGCCTCGGCCGCCGTGCCGGGGATCCTGAACCCCGTGGTCCTCATGATGAAGACGAGGGACGGGACGCTGGAGCCGTACTCGTTCGGGCACAAGTGGAAGGACGGCAGCCTGCGGACCGACATCCCCATCAAGGCGCTGAACACGCACTTCAACGTCAACTTCACCATCGTCAGCCAGGTCAACCCGCACATCAACCTCTTCTTCTTCTCATCCCGGGGCTCCGTCGGCCACCCCGTGACGCACCGCAAGGGCCGCGGCTGGCGCGGCGGGTACCTCATGTCGGCGTTCGAGCACTACCTCAAGCTGGACATGAACAAGTGGCTCAAGTTCGTGCGGCACGCCGAGCTGCTGCCCCGGCCGCTCGGCCAGGACTGGAGCCAGCTGTGGCTGCAGCAGTTCAGCGGGACCATCACCATCTGGCCCAAGTCGGTCATCTCGGACTTTTGGCACATCCTGTCGGACCCGGACGCGGCTCGGCTGTCCCGCATGATGCACGAGGGCAAGCAGAGCGTCTTCCCCAAGCTCAAGTTCATCGCGAACCGGCTCAAGGTGGAGCGGCTCATTGAGAAGGGACGGCGGGACTCGCGGCCGTGGGTGCGCAGGGGCAGCATCCAGACGATCCTGAGCGAGGAGGACCTCCGGAGCATCCTCGTCGGGGAGATGGGCAACGGGGCGACGACGGAGGAGGAGACGGACGTTGAGGAGTTTAGCGGCCTGGGGCTGGGCATGACGGCCTTGGACGAGGACACGATTTACGAGGAGCCGCGGGAGAAGGGCGAGTCGAGCGAGTCGAGCGAGGGAAGTGAGGGAAGCGAGTGAGCTACTAACTGATAGGGGAGGAAGGCAAGACGACAAATAGAATGACATTAGCGGGCATCATACAGTATTGTGACTTGGTCTGTTTGGCGTTGGAAAGCGATATCACAGGGACATGGGAATCACGGGAGGATTAGGTACGGCTTGTAGGATTAGACGGATACAGTGTTTACGGCTACAGTCTACAACAATATTGGCATTATCTTTGCTGAAGAAAGGGGATGTTATGAGAATGATACACTTTTTCTTAGCTCAGAGTTAATAATAGACCTCAACTGAGTTCAGGTTATTGGTGGTGTACAATTGAATTATCTGGTTATCTCATCAATAGGGACTAAGCTGCAACGTCACAGGGCTGACCGCACTAAAAAGCAACCGTGGCTTGGGCTTTCTAAAATTGAAAACACGGGCCTCTGAAACTGAGAACACGGTGGCGCGTACGGGGAGGAAGGGCCAGAGCAGTAGAGGGGACCAGTTGCGCCCAAGCGGCAAGTGGGGAGTGACAGATAATCCGACCACCGGCGCCCGCCATTTCTGGGGGGCTGCCCTGGGCCTCCTTGTAACTTTCTGAGAATGCGCTGCGTGGCCGTAACATTTTTTGAGGACAGCTTCCCCAATTCCCCGGTTCCTCTGTTGTATACGGCACAAACACGAGAACGTCTGCCAGCCAAAACAATTTTTCTTTCTCTTTGGCAAAAAAGAGGTTCACCTGGGGATTGCTTGACCGGATCCTGCGCTCCTAGCCACTTGGTCACGTTTCCGCAAGCTCCTTCGTCGAGAGCAGCCCTGGGCTCTCTTTGTCCTTCAAGATGAGTTCAGATTACTCGTATGACGAGCAGGTAAGAGAGACAGACAGTGGCAGAGAGGAGGCTTTTTTCCTTCTTGGTCACGTAAAAAGATCATGGCAGCTAACCCACGCTCAAACAGGGCCAGTTCTTCCCCTTCTTCATCCTCACCCTCACCGGCCTAGTCACCGTCCCCCTGACCTACACGCTCGTTCGCCCGAGCCGCGACCAGGATGCGCTCGCGCCGCGGATCAAGACCGACTACAAGACGGAGCATGCGGCCACCGTCGAGTCGCTGAGGACGGCGCAGAAGCGCAAGCAGTGGAGGGTCAAGCGGGCCATCTTCTCGGTGGTCGGCTGGGCCGTCATGGGAGGCATGGTGTACCTCATCATGGTGACCCAGCGCACCGTGCCCAAGCTCTGGAACCCCTATGACATTCTCGGCATCTCAGAGGTGAGAGCCCCCTCCCGGGTCCGCCAATTTGGAAACTCTTGAGCCGCTAACATTGGACACAAATTCAGTCCGCCACTGAGAAGCAGATCAAGTCGCACTACAAGAGACTCGGCCTCAAGCACCACCCCGACAAGGTCCAGCCCGACCCGGCCAAGAACGAGACAATCGAGTCGCTCACCGAATTCTACGTCGAGCTCACAAAGGCCTACCAGGCGCTCACCGACGAGGACGTGCGCAACAACTACATCCAGTACGGCCACCCCGACGGCAAGCAGAGCTTCAGCATGGGCATTGCCCTCCCCAAGTTCATCGTGTCCGACGGCAACGGCAAGTACGTCGTCCTCCTGTACACCATGCTCCTCGGAGTGCTCCTCCCCTGGCTCGTCGGATCGTGGTGGTACGGCACGAAGCGGAGGTCCAAGGAGGGCGTCCTGATGGAGAGCGCCAACAACCTGTTCCGGCAGTACGACGACAGCATCGACCAGGGCGGCATCGTCACCGCCCTCAGCACCGGGAAGGAGTTTGAGGACGTCCTCAAGGGCGACAAGGCCGACTCTGGCCTGGCCAAGCTCGAGGCGCGCATCACGGCCGAGGGCGGCGACAGCAACAAGCCCTTCGCGTCGGGCATGTCGGTAAAGGACAAGGAGAAGCTCGAGGACCTCGATAACGGCGTGCGACGGAAGGCTCTCGCCTTGCTCTGGGCCTACCTGGGCCGTGTCGAGCTCGACGATGCCGCCCTCACCAAGGCCAAGTTCGAGGTCGGCCCCATCGCCCGCGCTCTGAACCAGTCGTTTACCGCCATCTCCCTGGCGTACGGCAACATTGCCCCCATCGCCGGTTCCTACTACACCAGCCAGCACCTGATCCAGGCCATCCCCCCGAACGCCTCGCCTCTCCTCCAGCTCCCCCACGTCACCCCCGCGATCGTCAGCGGCATCGAGGGCGATTCCAAGACGCACATGTCTGTGCAGAAGTTTATGGACCGACCGGACGCCCAGCGGAGACAGCTTGCCGTCGGCAAGGGCCTCCTGAGCGAGGAGCAGTACAAGACGGCTGTCGGCGTCGCCAAGCAGATCCCCTACTTGCGCGTGGCCAAGGCCTTCTTCAAGGTCACCGGCGAGCGCTTCATCATCCCCTCTTCTCTCGTCTCCCTCGTCATCAAGGGCCGCTTCATCCCCCCCGGCACCGAGAACATCCCCCCCGTTAACGAGCTGGACCTCGAGGACATTGATCCGGCCGAGGACGACATCGAGGCTCTCAGCGGCCGCAAGAAGAAGATCGTCAAGGGCCCCGACGGCAAGCCCATCACTATCGAAGAGCAGACCATCCTCCCTCCCCTGACCTTTGCGCCCCATTACGCCCGCGAGCACTCTCCCCAGTGGCACGCCTTCCTCAGCGACTCCAAGCAGGGCAAGATGGCCGTGCCGCCCTTCCACTTTGCCAAGTTTGACCAGCCCATCGTCGACGACGAGGGCAACCCGACCTTCAACATGCAGACCCTCAAGGCGCAGTTCGCCGCGCCCCCGCAGGCCGGCCACTACACGTTTGTCCTGCACGTCATCTGCGACTCGTACGTTGGCTTCGACACCAAGATGGAGGTGACGCTTGTTGTCGAGGAGGCCAGCAAGGCGGCCGAGATGCAGGCCGAGGATGACATTAGCGAGCCTGACGAGGGTAAGTTTTATTTTATATGTGCTGACATTGAATCAATTGCTAACACTCCTTGCAGACTCCCTCGCCGGCCAGATGCACGTCCTCAAGACTGGCCAGACGCCCCGACCTCGCCGGAGGGACTCTGACGACTCTGATGATGAGAGCGGCACGGATGAGGAGGAGGATGACACGAGCGCGACAAACACCGACACTGAGGACGAGTCATAGCCTGGGGAGGGGTTTTTTTTTTCTTGAACATATTTTTGTGAAGAAGAAAAAAGAGAGAAACCTTTCCGTAATCACTGCACCTTTCGGGCGAGGTCCCTTGTGTGTCTGGGGCCTGTTGTCAAGAAATCCTCGCCTTGTTGTATTCCTTCCAACTTGTCATTTTATTTAGGGAACGAATGGGCAAAAACGGAGAGAAAGCATGTGGATTTTTTTTATCCAGTGAGCGAGAGAGAACCCTCTTGCCCACCTTGGGCATATCTCTCGTGTCAAAAAGGGTTGGGAGTTTAAGGGGTTCTTTTTAGGGTACAACATATATAGTGTTTTTTTTCCAAATTGTGTATTCGTTCTTAATTCTCCCTTTGCCCTCCTGACCGTGACCTGAGGATACTATACTACTTGAGTTTTGAAGCTGCTTTTCTTGAAGGAATATTTGAACAAGAACCCCCCATAGGTACAATCGCTATATAAACAATAAAGATACCTTGACCCTAAATCTAAGTCATGGAAAAGGGGGAAAAAAAAAAGAAAGCAAAATATTAAGCGTGTCTGACCTGCCCATGATCACTTCGAACTCTTGCACCATGCCCTGCGGGGGCTCTTTTTCTCTGTTTCATCTAGACGTAGACCACTTCATACAGACCGGGGGATTCTGTTGTTTCCTCACTTTTTTTCGTTTGTCCGAACAACCTGAGACTTTGGTTAAAAAAGGGGTGGTGGTGGTGAACAAGCTTTTTCAAGACACAAGTCCAGCTTCGTCTCGTTGGCATAGAAAGTTCAAAGACATTTTTTTTTAGCAAACCCTCACGCCGCAGACCTCAACGCCCTTGCCCTCGATGCGGGCAAGTCGACCAAAGTAAAGAGTGGAGAGCTCGCGCACGAAAAGGGCGTCGCTGTCGCTCCAGACGTCGAGGCCCATGTTTTCCACCGAGTGGCTGTCTACTCGGATGGCGTCGGCCTCGGCGTCGGCCTCGAGGTCCGAGTCTGAGGGACGGAGGAGGGCGCGCTCGGCCTCGGTCTGGGAGGGGTCGTCTTCCTCGTCGTCGTCGTCGCGGTCAGAGTACGGCTCGTCCTGGCTGTCGGCCAGATCACCTAGCACGGAGAGGATCTGGGTGGTGAGACGGTGGAAGTAGGCGATGATGGCGAGCTCGAAGCGGGCCTCGCCGTTGTCGTTGACGGCGTGCGGCGGGGCGGATCGCAGGGACGAGAGGGAGTCGGACAGGAGGTGGTTCTCGGAGCGGGAGCCCCGCCGGGGCATGGTCATGGAGGAGGAGGAGCCAAGGTCGGCGAGGAGGGCGGCGTCGCGGGACGACTCCTCCTGCTGCTCGGAGCGGAGCTGCTCGCCGGCGCTGGCCCACCACATGTACCCGTTGTAGGCGAGGGCGGCCCAGCTCAGGGGCTCGACGATCTTCTCCACGGCGTCGTCGCGGGGGTCGCGGACGATGCGCTGCGACTGCGTCAAGACCCGGCGGGCGGAGCGTTCTGACTCGGGGGACTCGGGTGCGGCGCCGGGAACTGGGCCAGCGGCCGCGAGGCGAGCGAGGCCATTCTTGAGAGAGGTGAAGCGGCGGAGGTCTCGCTGGGTCGCCTTGATGGGCTGGCCGCGCGGGCATTCCACCACGGGCCAGACCCGTTCCGCAGCATTATTCGAGTAGTCCGGGGGGATGGTGATGAGCATGTCCCATAGCGTGTCCTTCATGGCCAGGATGCTGTCGGTGGTGCAGGCGATCCAGCCCGAGCCCGTCTCATCGTCCACGGCGTCTTCGCTGCTGCGCTCGCGCTTCGACGCCTCAAGGTCCTCCATGAGGAAAGGGATATCGTGAACGCCGATGGAGAACAGAGGTCTTAGGCGCTGGGTGGATGTCGAGGTAGGAAGGATATCGGTGACGGAGAGGGGGATATTGGAGAGCACAGAAATATTGTATACTTGGGTTGATGATGTTAGTGAACCGGGTGATAGCTGATGCGGCTCGCAAACTTACCAAAATCACAGATCTCATGGACTGGCGCATGGCATGATATTAGGATGCGCTTTCGTAGCAAGGCAGCGCGATGTATAGGGAAGATGAGCGGGCCAAACTTGTCCAGGAGACTCGTTAAGCTCCAGGCGGGATGATATGGCGAGAGGGTGTGGCCGGCCGGTATTAGAGAGCCGCCGTCTGATGCGGAGCGGTTGCGATTGTGACTCTTGCGCACAAGAGGTTGGGAGCGAATGGATGGAGAGCTCACGGGTGTCTCTCCGGAGAGACGACGAGTGCCTTGACCCGGCTTGTCGCGATTGGCGGCCCAGTACTCCTCGAGTATGGAGGTGTTTTTGCGATCCTCGGCTAGTTTTCTGAATCAGGGATTGTTAGCCAAGTCCGAACGAAGCGTGGAGGACGAGAGGCTCGCCCCCGGGGTTGATACGTACGAGGCCATCTCCTTCAATCCCTCAGCATGTCTCCACGCGCGCCCCAACCGGCCGTAACTCAGGGGAACCAAGACGCCGACGGCAATCATCCTAGCGTGCCGCGCCTCCTCCTCGTCGCAGGGCATGTTGACGAAGGCGCTGAGGCCGGCGTGGCCGCCATCATGGACAAAGTAGATGAGGTCCTCGGAGACTGTGTGCAGGCCGGACGGGAGGGACTTGTACTCGACGAGGCCCTCGAGCTCGACGCCCGGGGCGGACTGCTTCCAGAGGATGGTGTAGCCGGCCTTGACGTCGAAGTGGATGAGGAAGAGGGCGGCGATGGGGGGCTGGTCGAGGGGCTGGTTGGAGGGCATGCGGACCGAGAGGGAGGGTTGTCCTCGGCGAGAGGAGGCCATGGCGATTGATTATCGGGTGAGGCGCATGATATGGCGAGCTGGAGAGGTGAGCTGGGAGGGGGCAGCTGTCGGCGGCTGGTCGAGATAGAGCGAGAGTGAGCAGCGCGAGGAGGAGCAATGAGGGAAGCTGCTTTTGGATGAAGCGGAGGCGATTCGGGATGCGACCGAAGCTTGCAGGTGCCGCGCAATGGGTCGCAGGCGGGATTGGCGATGGAAAGGGTTTTTGCTGGAGTCGGGAGTTTCTGGGGGATTGATTGCTTGCTTGCGAGGCTTTGAGGGAGCTGGCTTACAGTGGTTACATTAGCTAGGTATCCCGTGTAGAGCCGGTAGAGGTCCCGATAGGCGCACTTCACGTGATGCAATACGACGTCGATGAGCTCTCAAGGTTGCATTACCTAACTTATGTGAGGACGAGGGGGTTGAGCTTGATCTTTTTCCCTTGCGGCCTTCGAGGGATGAAGTAGATTGGATTGAGTTTTTCTGAGATAGATTCGACAATTCTTTAAAAAGTTTGAGATTTGAGGATTTTCTTTCACATGTTTCAGCCTGTTGGTTTTGTGGCTATCATGGGCTGCAGAGAGAGGGTGTGCTCGGACTGTCCCGTGATGTCGGATTTCATGGCCTGACCCTTGCCCTGTTTTTGGAGCGGTCGATGCCTACGATGATTTCTGCTGCCTGCCGCGGCATCCAGGTAGAGGCGTCTAAAATACCAGCCTGCGTTGTACGTGTTCGAATCACCAATGATGCTCCTCGAGGTGGGACGCGTCTTTGACAGGATGGAGCCGTCTCGGGCGCCGTCTTTGCTAAATCCAACGGCTTTTTATTTTTTATTTTTACAGAGATGGCTTGGCGCTGCGGGGTGCTCGGGCCTCCTCAGCGCCCCCCGGGCCCTATCGTCTCCCCACGCTATCAGCTTCACAAGCGGAAACCTGACGCCTGTCATGCAACTTGTTCTGCAACGATGCCGATCTCGGGCATTATCACCGCCTGTTGACAACAAGAGTAGACAACCTTCTAAGTGATTACCTCAGAACTTGGGAAAAAGCTAGGCGTGATGGTGTAGATCATGGACTAGGAACATGCTTGCTTCGATCCCATCCTCGATCGCCTCAGTCCCTGCCGCCGCCTCGTGGTAGAAAGAAAACCCCGGAAATATAGGTATGAACTGTATAAGATGCTTCTAAAAAGACTGCCTAAGTTTATTTAAAGAAAGAGCTAAGTATTTAGAATCTCTTATGCTATCTTCTGATTTATTCGATATTATTTATAAGGATTAGAGGATACTGAGTAGAATATTCAAGGGCCTCTTCCTATGTAATTTTTCCGCCTCGCGAATACCCCTCTCAAGCGACTTGGCCTTTATTTCAGGATACAGTGCCTTTACATCCATATATCCGAGATAGGCGTCAATCTGAGGCTGATTTATCTCCCCTCACCTAGACAGATTGTATCAAACTACTGCACCATGACCTTAAGCTAGACGCCATACGGCTGGGTCTGTTTGGCCTGAGCCAGTTTTGACAACTGATCGGCGTGAGCCAGGGCTACCCAGATAGTCTCTCTGTTCATCTCTGCCAGCGCGTGTGCTCTTTCCGAGTCTTTGTCTCGCTGTAAGCAGAGATGTAGTGGTTGATGGTTGGCGATGACTGACGTCTGGTTTGCGCAAGTGGCCGCAGCAAGAGTTGTTCCATTGATGACGAGAAATGTCTTTGCCAGTAGAGCGCTGTCGAGCTGGCCGAATGGGGTTCTGGGACCATTGGATCATCGCCTTGTGCCAGTGTCGATGATGATATAAAGGAAGGAAGGTCTTCTTGATATGGTTGAAGGCACGCCGAAAATGAGTCGGCCTTTATAGCCGCACCCTCTTCCCATCACCCACTCGCGCATTATCATAACAACCTTTGGGAGTTGCTACGGACACCCAGGCATTAGGCGCAACGCGGTCTACACCGGTTTTCAAATCTGCTCAGAGGTATTTCCCCGGATGCAATGAGACGACGACGACGTCAAGATCCTTCAAGACGGCCATTGAGTTTTCCTCAGAGCCCCGTTAGGTCCGCTGGGATAACCTTGACGCCTTGGCTGCGGACGTGGGCGACGGGCTACCTGTCAACCGAGGCCGGGCGAACGAGGCTGCTGACATGACACGCATGGTCAGAGAATGTCAAGGCATGTTGAGGAACGAGGAGATAGCAAATTCGGGTCCTGTTGACTCCAGAAGAGCCGCGATTATTGAGAGTCTCGTTCGGCCTGTAGACAGGCTACTAGTTCAGGAGTGTGAATATATGCAAGTAATGCAAACTTGTAAAACACATGATAAAATCTCCCATCCTTGGATTCTATCATATACTATTGGGAGGTCCGTAGGGCCTTCAACAATGACCCAGAGATCGACGAAGACGACGAAGAGGAAGAAAGCCCTCCGCCATCCCGCAAGACACCCGTTCGGATGAAACTGATAAATAAGAATAAGAACAAACGCGACGAAGTAAGCCGCCTCTAACTGTCTAAGTATAAGAAGAGATATCCCCGTCTCCCCTAGGAAACATAGGCTAATGACGAGAATGAACCCTAGCCTCGGGTTATGGAGTCTTCTAACGCGGCTCAAAACGAAGATAACCAGTCAGGATGGGAGGGGCGGTAGTCAGACCAGGAAGCTGGCAATCTGATAACGCCACCCTCACCTACCCCCGGTCCCCGCCTTAGTCGTATAGACAGTAACGATCAGATAGCCGATAAGTCCGTAGACCTGATCGAGGCGCTTACTCGGTTATAAGAGGGGATTCCTGGGATAGAAGAGAGGTTTTCTGCGATTAATGAGGATCCTGAGGGCGTAGACGAGATGCCTAATACTACTCCCCGAGAACGTAGATGACGAGATGCCCGATACTGCTACCGAGGACGCAGATAACGATACGTCTGATCCTACCAAGACTAAGAAGCGGAAGCGCGATTCTGACGGGCCATCCACCCCCAAGAAGAAGAAGAAGAAGAAGAAGAAGAAGAAGAAGAAGAAGAAGAAGAAGAAGAAGAAGAAGAAGAAGAAGAAGAAGAAGAAGAAGAAGAAGAAGAAGAAGAAGAAGAAGAAGAAGAAGAAGAAGAATAGGGAGGATAGCCCTGGATCAAGCAAGAAGTGCTCGTCTAGCAAGAAGAAACGAACCCGACGTGGCTTTACGGCGCTATCAGAGTCGGAGTTACTTCGTTGCTGAAACCTTCCTCGGTTGACTCACAGCACAGGTAAACCTCCTCACATTTGCTGCATGCCTCCATCAACTTTCTCCTCGTCAGGCCATCATCAATCAGGTTCTCGTCTCGATTCTAAATTCGACCCGTCCCGCCTCCTGAACATTCCCAGACATCCTACACGTCTTTTGGGATTGGACCTACATCGATCTCCTCATAACCGTTACCGGACACCGAAGAATGCCAAGCTCACCATCTTCAAGCCTCGCGATGAGGAGTCCCAGCACCCTTCCCGAAAGAATGTCCTCCGCAAGTACGACGCAGAGAGGGTCGCCATCGTGCATGGCTGTAAGATGGATTGGCCTTGTGCTGTATTGAGGGCAAATTCAGCGATATCCGAGTCGCCCACATTGTCCCGTACAATACAGGGGGTTCAATGCAAAATAACTCTTCGGCAAAGCCACCGACAGAGAAGGCCAGCTCATGAGTCCACACAATGGAATTCCAGGCATTGGTTGATGACGATGATAGTGAAGAGGAAGATGAGGAGGAAGATGAGAGGACAGCGGGCTTCACGAGGACGAGGAATGAAGTTGACATGTTGAGGCGGTGTACGGAGTATGCTGCTGCTATTCCATCCCTTCCAAAATACTTGAGTGAATCTTCCCATCCTTGGATTCTACAAAGGAATAGAATGGACTTCGGGGTTCAACCCGAATTCATTGTCTATGAAGGGACTGAGATGGAGGAGAATAAAGACATGTCTGCAAATAAAAGATGGGGATTCGATACCGTGAAGGGTCTCAGAGGAACAGAATAACATGTTTCATATGCTCGAAGTTGACGAGAGCAAATGCGTTAGCTCATGGTAGAATGAGAGCACTGGAAGTATAAGGTAGATAAGAACATTCTGTAAGTTATTACTTAAAAGAATACCTAAACTTATTTATATAATAAACTAAATACTTATGTTCTCTTATAGTAATATATTCTAATTAATTAAATATTAT
>JAVIXY010000226.1:44899-58360 GCA_033030565.1 Fusarium nematophilum
ATAAATAAAGATTAGAGGATATTAATAAAAGTATTAAAGGTAGCCTCTTCCTATATTAGATATTTAATTATCCATCAACTCATCAAATATCCATCACCAAACCCATATCCATCGATCCATTGTTCACTCAATCCATTCTTCAGAATTCATTATCAAGCAGTCCATTTTCCGGCCGGGAGACGCATAACGAACGGGCTTCTAGAGAGCACCAGTAGCAGTCCATATCTGAACCAGATCAGACCACTTGAAAGTCGGAACGCGCGCAAATTCTGAGGTCAAAGTCGAGTGGTAATGCTCAAGGGCATGCAGTCGTGCGAAATGAAGAACAACCGCAATGGACCGCTGATAAATGTTCTTCGGCAGGTTTGCTAGCTAAATAAGCGCGCAGGCGGGTTTTCTAATTCTGCTTAACTTATAACCTTAAGAATGCAAGGGAAAATTGGCCAGCTTACCTGTTATCTTTTCCCAGACGTCGCGATGGAGCAATCGAGGAAGGTATACTGTCCAGAACTTTGTCCAGGATCCGTGGAGCTTCTCTCCTCCGGGATGATGGCCCTTTGGGCTTCTTTCTCCACTCGAAGCCGTCTCGTTCCGCTGTGCAGTCTTCGTATATAGTCTGAGTTCAGAGGTGCCCCCCGACCAACACATTCGTCCTCAGAAGCATCAGAAGCATCAGAGGGCTCGTCATGGGCAGCCATGACCCTGAAGGGCACTGCAGGCCAAAGACTCTGTGAACAGTGCACACTTTATATAGAGACCGAAGTTGAAATCGAACTTTGCACCAGCTCGAAGGGTATTTCACCTTCAGGAGGCGGCCCCCTGATGCTGTCGCTGGAGACTCCTCAGCGTGTCCCTTCAACGACGCCTCGGGTGGAATGAGAGTCCCTTCCAGATCGTCAACCTCAAGATGCGATACTTGCACGCGCGGTACCTGAGTATTCCAGGTGGGAGGTCGGTGCATTGGGTATTGTGGAATGGATTCATTCCCCTTGTTTGGGGTGGTCCAGGAAGGCCTGCACACAACCATTTCCGAAGATGCGGTTGCAGGGAGTAAGAAAAGCTCCTTGATGAGACTCTTCGAACCGGCAATGGTGATCTGAAGCTGGTGGTCTCTGAATATATAGTGCAACCCATGCCTGATCAAGACAATGCTTCCTCGCCTTGACAACATATTCGTCGCTGAGGGTCCCTGTGACTCGCATAGAGGAGCGACCCGGGGACTGAGCAGCGAGGCGGTCTCGCGCGTGTATAGCCCAAGTCCAATTCGTAGGCGGTTGGGTTGGTTCGGGGGTGGCTCGGCGACGTAGCTGCGGCACTGGTTGCCCATGAAGCCATGAAGGCTCGCGTAGTCGAGAAACATGAACAGTGCGTGGCTTCCAGTCTAGGTTGACGGTTGCAGCGTACTTAAGGGGGGAGGAGAAGATATCCGGACGCCCTCCGGTACGGACGCATGTGTCTGCGAGCATCTTCGGGGAGTATCTGTAGGTGCACGGAAACCCAGACACCAGGGCCTGAGGGGCTGGCCTTTTTCGAACCGGCCCCCCCTGCTACTCGAGTCGGAAAAGCGCTCGCGGGCGACGGTTGCCGTATGGTAGAACAGGCGCTCACCGGGGGGCTTGGGGATCTTGTATATAACGGGTGATTCTTCCCGGATGTATATATAACGGCTGGCTCTCTTGGTTCCCTCGGGTGTCTTGTGATCCTTCCACGCCTATGAAGAAGCCATAGGCAGGAAGTAAGCCAAGGAGCGACATCTCACCATGGAAAAGCCGATGAACTGGGCTGGACATGCAGCTGTCAGCGTTCTCTTGCGAGAGCTGTGACGTTGGGCTGGCTCAGGCTCACAGGCTTGTGAGCCTTGATGTCCTCGCGGAAGTTGCTTTTGAGGAGATGCATCGGGTGGCGACCAGGCAGCCGGCAAAATCGCAGAGCCGCACCCTCCATGGTGCGCCCGGGGGAATGGGCACATATTGTGCTCATGTTTAACCCCTGCGCCTTCAGGCGCACCAGACGGATCTTGGCCTCTTGGCTCTAGTATATATAGCCATGTGAAAAAGCGGCTCGTCCCTGTCGAGAATGGGTATGCGCAGGTCGAAAGGGAAGACTGAAGGTACATACCTCAGGATGGAAGTCCCAAAACCCAGTCAATGTTGACCTTGCATTTATATATGACGCGGAATCATCCGTCCTGTCTCTGGTCTACTATCGCTGGCTAGACTAGTCTCCCCGTTACTTGGAGCACTTGTCCTTGTGCTCAGCGTCCCTCCTGAGCCTCTTTGCTTTCCGCTTCAATAGCCAAGGACTCTGGGTCCTCTTTCAGTTGCTTGTAACGACTGAGAGCGAGATTGTTGTTGGCACTTGGGAGAGCGACCCGTGTATATAGGCCAATGGAAGAAGTCCCCACGGCCATGCTCAACGACACAGGAAGGGGTAGGCAGGGCAGTGTCCTTGATCTCAGCCTCTGCAAGGTTGATGCTCTTGGCCGACTGGGGGCCAGGCGTCGAGCCCTTCTTTGGCAGTAATGATTGGGCGGTAGTGTCGTGAAGGGACGCATCTCATTTTGGGCTGAGACCGAAGAAGTATGGAGGATATATGCGTGCAACTCGTGTCGTTGGTCAGCAGAGGGGAAACCTCAATATAAACCCTCCCCGACTGGGCAACTCGCCGGGTAGAGCTTCACCTGGTCGACCATGGATGAGATTAGAAGGCGAAATGAGGCGAAGCCGTGTATCCGGAGGGATCAGATCGCTGGGCTTGTACTGGTTGCTGATGACCCTGGGGCCTGGGCTGGTTCTCTTAGGGGGGCTGGACTCCCGAAAAGAACTCAAGACGCCAGGCTCGCTTGGCGTCGCGTCTTCGGCCTCCACTCCAAGGCTGTATATAAAAAGGTGCACCAATGGAGAGGACGCCAAGAGAGGTATGGTGTCGCTTTGATGGTTCGAGTGGTGCAGCTTGGATGCATCTGCATCTGTCTACCGAAGGAGTTATCGACGGTCGCCTCGGAAGGGAGCATTGTCTGAGCTCTCTGGCGACTTTCAAGCTTGCAATATATAAAGATGGGACTTGAGAGGGAAGATGGTGGCAGATGCAGTTGTAGGTGTGACATGATGGGCGTGTCTGGGCTGTAATTGCATGTCGAGTTGAGGGAGGAAGACTGGCTGAACTGGGGAGGAAATGGGAGTATTTATACCCGAATAGGAGAGTATTTGTCACGGTTCTATCTGGCAACTTGTCATGGCTGTGACGATGATGAAGGTTGTCCTTGTTTTGTGTTTGATCTTGGTTCATGACGCTTCCCAGAAGTTCAATGTCAGTTGACGGGAGTCGCAAGCATCCCGGGGTACGTACCGGGGTGAGCTTGCCCTGGCCTGGGCTGCCGCTCTCAGGATTGTGTGGGGAAAGCTTGGCAATCGCGGTCGGACGCTGTCAAACGGTTGGGGAAGGGGCTGCTGGGCTGCCACGTGATTGCCCCCTGTCCAAGCTTCGTTTTCTCCCCCAACGTAAAAAAGTTCTAGTTAGCATCTCACGATATTCCCACTTTACGGGGGTTTGTTTGAACCGCGGCATCTTTTTGGAGGTCCAGGGGTCTTGAGCAAAAAGCATATGAAAACTGTCAGAGTAGTATTAAAACATGAGGATTTGCTCACAAGGACAACTAAAACTTGTGCCACGTTTCCCATCTCAGGTTCTGCTGCAAACGCTCCCTGATTTACATTGGAACAAAGTGTAAATCTTGGGAATTGCCCCATTCGGACCATCGGTCGCTGACTCAGCACAGACTTTCACAAGCCATCGGGGAGAACACTTCCACCACCCCTGCCCCCTTGACATCCATCACCCTGCAAGCCAATCAGGGCGACCCAATCAACATCGCTCCGCCTTCCTGGGGCGTCTGTTCCCGATCCCGTGGCCGCTCCAACGGCGTTTTTTCTCTCTCATCATCTCCTCTACCCTTTAAACCTTGTGCCTCCGAGAGATGGCCTTGTGATAGCAGGTCATCATCCCTTTTTATGTAACCTCTCTTTTTTCCTTGTCTTTGTCTTTGTCCTGTCATTTTCTTTTCTTAGACTTTTATCCTTGTGTCGAAGTCCCTTGCGCTGTTCTGCCCCAGCCCGCTTGAATCGCAAAGAGAAGAAGAAAAAAAAAAAAGACAACCCCGCCGGGCCCGCCATCGCCGTCGCCGCCCGCCGCGAGAATTGAGCCTCCACTCAACGATCCAACCAACCACCCACCACCATCCCCGCCAAAAAGCCTCGAGGCTATCCCTCCTCCTCCGATCGATTGAAATAGAACCTGTACTCGGCTTGAACTCGTGTGTTCTAACAAAGAGCATCTTGTTTTCGAATCACCGCTATCATGTCCTTCCTAAGCATCGTGTCCAACTTCTGGATCGGCTACGCCGTCCTCGTCATCTCCCTCTACGCCCTCTCCCTCGTGGTCCCCAAGGCCGCCGTCGTCGCCCGCATCCTCGCCTTCTATGTCTCCCTCCTCTCCTGCGCCTTCTACGGCGTCTTCGCCTCCATCTTCCTCACCCTCGTGGGGAAGCAGGGCATCTCGCAGTGGGCCGCCGGCCGGGCGTTCTGGTTTTTCGCGCGCCTCACCACGGGCGTCGAGTTCGTCGTCGACGACCCGAAAGGTGTCCTCGGCTCCACGCGGCCCGCCGTCTTCATCGGCAACCACCAGACCGAGCTGGACGTGCTCATGCTGGGCAGCATGTTCCCCAAGTACTGCAGCGTCACGGCAAAGGCGTCGCTCAAGAAGACGCCCTTTTTGGGCTGGTTCATGGCCCTGAGCGGCTCCATCTTCATCGACCGCAAGAACAGCAAGGACGCCCGCGAGGCCATGAAGGGCGCCGCCAACGAGATCCAGGCCAAGCGCCAGAGCGTCTACATGTTCCCCGAGGGGACGCGCAGCTACGCAAAGGAGCCCATGCTGCTGCCCTTCAAGAAGGGCGCCTTCCACCTCGCTGTCCAGGCCGGCGTGCCCATCGTCCCCTGTGTCGTTGCAAACTACAGCCACATCATGTATCTGAAGAACATGGTCTTTAACGGGGGCAAGATTCCCGTCAAGGGTATGTATTTCTAAACCACTGGTATATGTGCCGTAACTGACCAAACAACTCAAGTCCTCGACCCCATCGTCACCGAGGGATTGTCCTCTTCCGACGTCGATGAGCTGACCAACTCGACCCGCGAGCTCATGCTCAACGAGCTCGTCACCGTCACCGCCAAGGCCCGAGGCCAACCCGTCGCCGTGCCCGCCTCCCTCGAGGCCAACGGCAAGACCAACGGGAAGATCAACGGCTCAGCCCATTAAGCACCATCCGCAAAGGTCTAGAGGATGTCTTTTTGAAAGAGAAGTGGCGTAGATCCCTGCAGAAAATATGGTAGATTCAAGGAAGGAGACGGGACTGGGAAAGAGGAGTTTAAGCTATCGCTGTCGAGGTGGGTTCATACACACACACACACACACACACACACACACACAGACTCGAGACAGCGATTTGATACCCCCATAGACGCATGAGGCGGCTTATGCTCTGACGGACTGAGCAAAGTTGGCTGCTTTTGTATTTGCCGTTTCTTTTTTGTCTTCACATGCGTTTTTCACTTTCCNAGCGATTTGATACCCCCATAGACGCATGAGGCGGCTTATGCTCTGACGGACTGAGCAAAGTTGGCTGCTTTTGTATTTGCCGTTTCTTTTTTGTCTTCACATGCGTTTTTCACTTTCCTTTGCTGTGGAGAGATATATAGTCTATGTCGTTATGTTTTCAGGATACACTTGGAATGACTTGGACGAATCAATAGACGGCGTATATGAAGGGTCCTCTTGATTCCCTTGAAGCATTGCTTATGTGTGTTGACGGTAACATCTACGCAGTATGCTCTGACAGATTGTAGTAGAGTTCACATTTCGTGTCTTCAACTGTCTACTGTCGTCATCGACTATACGACATAGAACAACAAGAACAAAAAAAAATACAACAAAACTCCAAGATCGCCAAGCCTTCCTATATCTCACATGCACCGACCCCCAGCCCCCATTACAAGGAGTATCGTATCAGCTCTACACAGAAAACATTCTCAGCTTCTCTTTCAAGAAAACTCCCCAGCTTTTCGGACGCACTTGGCAGGGTTGCAGGCTCTACTCGCTAAGCGCCTGCAACGCCTGCGTCAACGACACAACCCTCAGACTGCGCCCTCGCCTCGGCGTCCCCAGGGCGGCAGAAGAGGCACTGCCGCTGCTGCTCGCCGTGGGGCTCAGGTCGTCGCGCCACGAGCGGAACACCCGCTTCAGGTCGCGGGGGATGCCCTCGAGGACGACGGTGGAGATGGGGACGAAGGGGCGGTCCTCCATGCTCGACGCGAGGATGGCGTACTCCTGCGCAAAGTCGAGGGCGTTGCGGAAGGAGGCGTAGCGCGACTGGGCGCGGGCGCCGACAATGATGTACATCTCGAAGAAGGCGTCGAGGACGTAGATCTGTTCAGGGGAGAGGTCATGCTGGTTGAAGGGGGCGATCTCATGGACCTGATGAAACGTCAGCTTGAGTCAAAGACATGTACGAGATTTTCGAGCGGCATACCTGTTGCTGTGTATCTGCGTCCGAGCAGAAGAGTCTGCTGCAGTACTTGGCATAGTTGGGCTTGAGCCTCCAGTGATCAGCCGAATGGGGTTTCGAACCCCCCTCGAACAACTTCCAGAACGACGCAGGCTCGTCGCCGTCGTCACACTCAATCAGGTCACCGGTAAGAGCGAGCTCGATGCCGACGAGGCGCGCGGCGCTAAGCTCCGTCACGTCGCAGCCACGACCCTTCCAGAGGTAGGCTTTGCCCTGGGTCGCGATGAGGTAAGGGAATCCCGCGCAGAGACTGGCTGGGGTGAAGTCGACCTCGTCAAATGCGACCTGGCCCTGATAGCGCCGGCCGCACAGCATGTTGGGCGCCAGCGAGTCGTACTTGTTGCTCGAGCCCCGTCTGACCATGACGACTCCCCCGAGCGCCTGCAGGAACTCGGTCGTCTCCTTGCCCTGCTGGATCTTGACGAGCTTACCGCCCAGGGCCTTGGCCTCCTTCTGGACGAACAAGATGGCGTCGTCGGCCTGGGACTCGGGAACCTGGTCACCAACCCAGAAGTAGATCTCCAGCCGCTTCCATCCAGCCTCGTTGGTGAAGCTGTGCGGAGCGATGTACATCTCCCGCTCGAACAGTACGCGCTCATAGTGAGAAGGGACCGGGGTCTTTCTCCCCTCTGCCGAGATCTGGAACACCTGGAAGCTCAAGCTTTGGATCTTGGTGGGCCCTGACGGCGGTCGGTTCATGAGAATCTCTGCAGTGTCGACCTTGTATTCCGTTCTGGACGGCTTCGGCCCAAAAAAGTCATGGAGCAGGGTTGCAATGTCGCTGCCCTGTTTGGGCTTGGGTGTGCTGACGGCGGAGGGGGTTTGCGGTGCCTTGGGAGTCTGTGGTTCCTTGGCAGGAGGGACTGGAAGAGGGCGAGCAGCCACTCGAGATGGCGTCTTGTTGATCTGCAGAGGGGATGAGCGGTGCGGCTCTGGCAGCGGGCGGGAAGGCGTCTTGGTCGGCGTCTTCACAACCTCGGGTTCAGAGCCGTCGAAAGAAGATTTAGCAGCTGGAGGCGGAGTTCGAGCGCCGCCGCCAAACAAGGCCGTGGCATTCTTCACAGACACGACGGGATCGCTGTCGACTTTTGTGGGGGATGATGGCTCAGGTTCTGGCAGCGGTCGCTGAAACATCTTGACCGGAGACCTTGAGCCAGTTCGCTGGTGTTTCAGCCTCATGGGCTCCTTGGCTGGCTCTGGCTTGGTGCCGTTGGACGCAGCATCATCTAGGAATCTCGACATGCGCTTCGTGTCAAGCTTCTTGGGCGAGCCCGGCTGCGAGCCAGCATCGCCAGTCTTCTGGATTCTTAGCGGGGACGGGAAGTCGCTCGGAGCAGGCTCGGTGCTGGCTGTTTGCTTGCGGAGAAACGCGGGAGCACGTTCCTCGAGCCCCCGGAGGGGTTGGACCTCCCTCTCCTGCGGCCGGGTGGCAGTTGGCTTGCCGCGAACAGCAGCCCTTGCAGCCACTTGCTGCTGGACGGAGAGGGGAGCTGGTGCTGTGTCCTCGGTCTTCTCGACAGGGGCAGGAGTCTCGTCCACGGGGACCTCCTTGACGGGCTCTACAGGTGCCTGGTCAGCAACCTTGGGCTTGCTTTCTTGTACGGGCTTTGATTCCGCAGTGTTTGACGATGCGACGGGTGCAGCTGTGGTCGGCGCCTTTCTCCTAGGCCCTCGCGCTCGACCCTTTGTCATGTGCGTCAGCTGCGGCCCGGGAGCAGTTGGCTCCGTGGTTGGTGCACTCGCAGAAGTCCCGGTTGATCCAGATTCTTCCTTGGCCTGGCCGCCGTTGGTAGCCATTGGGGGCGGACCTCGTGCAAGCATGTTGGCCAATGCTGGATTGAACCGTTCGGCGAGCTTACCCCCCACGCGTCCCTGTAGTCTAGGAGGTGCGCTCGCCTCCTTGTGCAGGCCGGGCAATGGCCTTGGCTCCTCGGTCTTCGCGTTCGACTCGGTCGAAACCCGCTTCAGACCCTCGTCGGCTGGCTCTGCTGGGAAAGGGCTGGCAGAGGGCTTTGGGGAAGAGGCCGGTTGGCTCGGAATCCTCTTTGGGCCAGGCGTCGGCTTGGGCGACTCTGGCTTGGTGGGCAGAGTTGGTGGCTTCGGTTCAACCACCGACTTCCTCCTGTTCGCCAGCTCAGCTCGTCTGGCCAGTCCTTCTGGCAGAGACTTATTGGCGGCAACGGTGTTACTTCTCGAGATGCCCTTGCCTTCTGCTTGGGCCTTCTTAAAGTCGTCCTTCTTCTTCAAAATGGCCTCCTTGAACTCGTCCACCCTCTCGGTCTTCTTCGGGCCCCCAGTTTGGTTGAGGGCGGCCTTGCCCTTGAGGATGTTATCCTTCAGTTCGTCCGGGGCTACATAGTTTTGGGTTTTGGTCCTGCGTAGGTTGCCAAACACATTCTTGAATTCAGGCTCGTCTCCCCTTGGAGCATCTGCGCCAGTTGGTCGATGTCTCAAGCTGCCCCGGAAGTCCTTTTTCGGCGGTGTCTCTGGCTTGGACTTCGGCTTTGGCGCAGGAGTCTTGGTCTCCTCGGGGGTTGTGACCGGCTCCTCTTTCTCCGGTTCTGGGATCTTGTGCTCCTCCTCCATAGGCTCCGGATCCGGAATTGATTCCGGCTCAGAAGCGGCCTCTGGTTCAGGCTCTGTTGCCTTCTCCTCGGAACTTGAGGGCTCTGGTTTGGGGGCGCTCCTCGCCCCATGGCCGAACGGTGGTCGGTTACCGCCTGGGGGAGGAGAGTAGATGCCGCCCAGGCCAGTAGTATTGGTCTTTGCGGCCGATCCCATAGGCGTCGACCTCATAAGTCCGCCAATGCTGACTTGGTGTTTATGAGAAATGGAGCCCGGTCGAGGCCGAGTCGTCTCTGGAGCGGAATTGCCAGCTCCCTCAGCCTTCTTCTTATTCAACTCCGCCATCCAAGACGGCTGGGATGAGTTCGACTTGTGATGGGGCTTGGGCGACTCGGGCTTGTTCAAAGCGCTCTCGAGCCAGCTCGACTTGGTCGGGCTCCATCGTCGAGGATCCATTGTCTTCGATGGGCTCGTAGGAATGTGGGATCTGTCGTTGCCCTCAAGCTTGGGAGTTCTCGATTCAAGCGCAGTATCAATCGTTGGAGCCTTTGGAGTGGCCTCGTTGTCGGACTCCCCATGTCGGGATGTAGGTCGGCTGGAGCTGGGCGTAGTTGAACCGGGTCGCGCCATGCTCTGCGGCCGAGATGTTGCAGGCATGCCACTGCTCCGACTCGAGGCTATCGAGTCGCCTCGAGCCAGACCTGGAGGGCTCGTTACGCTCCATCGCTTGACGCTGTCGGACCTCTTCATCATGGCACTCTGCACGAAGCCGCCCACACCTTTGGTAGGCGAGTTGGAGCGCGAGTTGGAGCGAATGGGAGAGGTGTGACCCGATGCAGTCAAGAAGCGGTCACCCAAAGGCTTGTCGTCCCCGAGGCCTTCAAAGCCCGGAGGGTTTAGCGTTGGAGGGCTTGCCAACCGCATCTTGGTGGGAGTAGCAGCAGGCTCCTCAGCAGGCGGGCTTGGCTTGGGCGGCTCGGCTGTCATACCTGGCAGCTGGGCCTTGACAGAAGCCATATCCAGACGGTCAGTGTCCTCGACCTGGTTTCGCCTGTAGGCGGCAGAGCTGGCCCCTCGGTCGGCGGTCTGACGGAACCACGAAGGGTCCTTGGAGCCCAGGGCATGGGCGATCTGGTCCTTGGAGAAGGTCTGCTCGGTGGCGGAGGCGGGAGCAGGGCTGGACTCCTGCGACCCGGCCAGCGACCGCTGGGTCGCATTCTGGGTCGCGAGCATGCTCAGGGGGCGGGTGCTGCCGCTGCGGGAGTTTGGTCGACGCTGCCACGACAGTGTAGAGGAACGGGCGGGAGGTGTCGTTGTGGCCGCAGATTTTGCGTCGGCGTGGAGGGGTGCTTCGTTCTCCTTGGTGGGCGAGGAGTCGGCGAAGTTCATGGGAGGCTCCAGCTTCTCGTCAGGCTCGGCGGATGCTCGAGGAGGGTGGGAGGCGCCGTCGTCCTTGGGGATGCCGGGGGACTCGAGCTTCAATGCCTCGGAGAGATGGACGCTGCGTCGATTCGAGCGTGGGGAGGGCGTGTTTGCGGGCGAAGACTTTTGCGGCGAGATGGATCTAGCACGTTCTGATGGGGGGGGGGAAACCAGGATCTCGTGGTTAGCAAAAAGGACAGCGATTATGGGAAGCCAGGTCTAGCCTCGCTTGATGTGGGATATCAACAACAAGCTCCATGGCTGGAGACGAAACACCATGCGAGACCGTGGAGCATGTAAATAACAATGAGACGAAAAGTAAACACGGGCAGAGTTATGTTGTGTATGGCGGGGAATGTTGGCCCGACGAACGTCCACGCCATCAATGCAACAGCAAAGCCTCTCGGGATAGCCATCACAAGCTTTCAAAAAGGGAACTGCTTTTTTTTTTTCTTTCTCTCACCTTCACGTCGAGCCTGCCTCTCGCGCTTGGCAGCCAGATACTCCTCGAGCTCACGGGCTCGCACTTCGTCCTCTTCGATCTGCTGGCCTCGGAGGCGCTCGACCTGCTCGAGGAACTGGGACACTTCGTCGGACATGGCTCTCGGGCTTTAGGGACATGACACGGAAGGGGGGGAAATATAATAATGTGTTAGAGCGGGCGGCGGCAGCAGAAGCAGAGGAAGGGGGGGCCGCATAAGCATAAGCAAGAAATGGGTAGGGATAGAAAGAGAAAAAAAAAAAAAAGGTCCCGCGCAGGTCTGCAGCTACAGATTGTTTCTTTTCCGCCAGAGCGGCGCCTCCAGTTTGCTGATGGATGGGAGGAGACTTTGGGCGTCGAAAGTTGAGCGACTGACTGGGATGGGATCATGTCCGTAAAGTTGCTGCGTGGAATTTTCCCATGCATTCAGCGTTCTGAGCGCGGCTTCAGGCGGATGCGGACCATCCCTTCCCGCATCCCCATTGGCCCGTTTGACACATCCCCTGCCGTTCTCCAGGCGTTGTCTCTCCCAAACCCACTAGGAGGAGGGGCCGCAGAGCGGAAACCCTTCAGGGGGGGTGGTTTCTCGCTCCCCGTCCCTGCTTGACAGGGCGCCAGCGACAGTCTGAACTTGTGGCATTCGGTGGTGCCTGACAGCTTCGAGACCCAATGACGACCAAGCAAGCAGGCTTCTCGAACCCCTGGATATTTCAATGTCTGATGCATTCGGGAGCTGTCGATATCATACGAAATATGCATAATCCGGCATGGCTCATTCCTCCCTGAAATGAACATCACTTTGTCCGCCATGCGAAGTGCAGACGTCAATGCTAGGGCTGGCTGAATTACCTAGTGCGCTATAAACAAAACCAACAAAAACGTCATCTTTTGTTTACTTCCACCATCCCTTTCTTGCTCCCCCCACCACCACGATCCACCACGCGCGTAGGACCTTGGGGATCGATCAGCTCAAACCTTGTCCCCTCTTTAGGTTCCTGCTTGAAGCACGAGGGAGCATCTCAGATCCTCCGGACGATCGGGAATACGACGTTGCGGGCAGGCGTTGAGACAAAAAGACGGCGGCACTTTGTTGATGTTTGCTCTTCTGCCGGCTTGTTCCTTGTCCCGACTGGCTGGAGCCGAAAAAGCTTCCATTTTGACTTTGGGCCGTTGCCCGGCGTAACGAGGACTGCCGTTTGGTTGAGGAGATGCATGCATTTGTGTTGTATCTTGGGCCTTATCACGCGGGCTCTTCTTCTCAACCTTTTTTCCCGCTCGTATCAAGCGTCAACAAACATGGTGTTTTCGGAAAAGGCTTCTTGCATCAGGTTGATTGTTGCCACTGGCCTGTTTAGTAGAGAAACAACCGCCTCTTTGCGTCGTCCACAACCCACGCCAACCCCTCCTTGAGGTTGCTCCCAGTCATGGCGCTGCAGGGCAGAATGTGCCAGCGATGTGTCCGTATCGATTCCAGCTGCAGTCCCTGGAGAGTCTCTTGTGAGTTTGGGTGGGGGCATGTTCTCTAGTTCGAAACTCACCTCGAGTATCTCCTGTTCCGTCATGCATCCCTCAACATCCATCTTGTTCGCAAACACGAGGAGGCTTGCGCCCGCAAGACGCTGTGTCACTTGTCAGGAAGCCCCAGGTTGCCTCGCATTTTGGAACCGTACCTCTTCTAGCAGCAGCCCCTGCAGCTCTTCTTTGCAGTCCTCGATCCGCAGTCGGTCCGTTGCGTCGACGACCCAGATCAGCGCGTCTGTCTTCTCAAAGTAGTTTCTCCAGTACGACCGCAGCGTCTTCTGGCCACCCACGTCCCCTGATAGAGTCAGTTGCTGCAGTTCACGTCCTAAAAGTTGCCGTAAAAAACACACAGATGTTGAGCTTGTACCTGCCGGAGATAGTCAGCGGTGCTCCTGACTGCGTGGCGAAGGCCCTACCCGTCATAGTCGATCGTCTTGATGATGAATCCCAGAGTCGGGCTCACCGTGTTCACATCCTCGCCCATGACCTTCTTGACGATAGTCGTCTTTCCCGCATTGTCTAGCCCTCTGTTTGGGGTTAGCGAAGCACTTTGAGAGTCTAGGGGAGCATGCCCTCACAGCATCAAAACCCGCATCTCCTTGTCCTTGAGCCGAGCTTTCCGCAAGATGGATAACATGATTAATTAGGTGAGGTTGCTATGTCAAAAGTCTAGAGGCAGAGATCAAATCTCAATATTTCGGGCAGCAGAGTTTCGAATTGTTTGGTTGAACTCGCCTATGTGGTCAGAGAGCTTCGAATCGAGATAGTTGCCTGCGGCTCTTCGAGCCCCACGTGATTGGCCCTCATTTGAAGAAGAACCGTAATAGTCACTCCCTGTTTGTTCGGTCAC